>CM062805.1:25933227-26183882 GCA_031772625.1 Pinus tabuliformis
AGCATAAACAGTTCATGAAATGAACAGGGGTTGTGGCTCAATTAGGACCACTCCATACAGACATCATACAGGCAGGAAAGGAATACTTTCAGGAAATTAAGGAGGAAACTTTGTTAGCAGTAAGACAAATATGGGAAGCTTCTAGCTTCTAGTGAACCAGGATTTTGCAATACTCAAACAGAAAAACGGTTTTAGGCTGTATAAGGAGGAATTTTATCTTGCTTATTCCTTGACACAACTGCACCTCAATCATCTTATTGCATGAGGACATGCAAAAAGGTAAGCATGGGAGTATGTTGGGTTGTGGAAAATGTATGTTTTATCCTCATAATAGCTTAATTAATCATTTTCCTTTATGTGTTTATCTTCGTTTTAGGAATAAATATAGAAGAAACAATCACAAAATATAGATAAAATCGATTGTTAACGAATTGGGTAAATCGGGGCATGGAAAACTAACTTTCACTATCTTTATATGCAAAGATGCGAATTGAACGATTGTTGTTCAAACGACAGAACAACAGCGACCAAGAAAGGAAAAGGACAACGTCTCGATTATGAAGGACAACGGAAGACCAGGAGGATCAATTCTATTTTGTGATGAAATCAGATTGATGGTTGTGAAATCCTCAGGATCTCCTGATCCTGAGGATTGCTTCTATCCATTTATCTTTCCAAAAGTTATATAAAGCCATCAGGAGAAATGAACAACTAGTTAGGAATCTTAAGATTGTAACTATTCTTTTTGGACACATAATACTTTCATTACTATGATGCTGCAACTCTATTAGAAATTTTAATGAAGAAGACCATGTTTCACCTATAATCACATTTTGAGTATCTTTCGGCGGTGACTTCTGGAGACTTTGGGCCCAGTCGATAGGAGATCTACTGCTTTAATTGTGTCATATTTATTTATGCTTATTCTTATAATCGTTTATTACTGTATGTTGGTGAAATTAGCATTATTCCAATTGCTGTGAATCTTGATGATTATGATTTGCTTTTGCTGTTCATACTAGATTCTAGATCTTGCCGTGTGTTACATCTGTGTGCTAATCTTTACCAAATTGATCAAGTTAATTTAAGTATTCGATTGCTTCTCATTCTATAGTAGTGTTACCCAATATCTCAAGCTTGTAGTTGATTGCTTTTTGTTAGTGTCAGTCTTGTCTGCCTGCCACTAGTGATCAAATATGCTTTTACCAAGTCTGTAAGGAGTCTCAAGGTCAAATGTTATCATGTCACTAGGTTTTCAGAGTAAAATTTGGTCACTGGCTAGTCTGTCAAGAGAGGTCTTCATTCTTTTGGAAAAATCACACATGCTGGTTGCCTACCTCACTCAGAAGAAGGAATCATAATAAAAATGATGTTTTCATTATATTAGTCATCATCATTACCATTCCACTCAGTATCATGTCTTCATTAAGTCATTAGGGCTTCAAGGTCCATCATCATCATGTGTAAATCCAACATTAGATGAATCATGACAAGCAATTTTTGGCATAAGTTTGATGAATTTTCATAAGTTCTTCATGGTTTCGATTTCAAAGGTTCTAGAAGAAACGCTCTCACTTTTCAAAAGGTAAAAAGAAAATTAGGTTTCATCTCTCCAAAGTGGCTTTGTTTTAAAGGTGAAAAATCAGATTTTGAAAATGTATGTGGGGGCCATTTCTATTCAAAAGGGAATCATACTTGCCTATAAAAACCCAAAAGTTCCCCAACTCATTTCATTTGCCTTCTATTTTCCTTTATTCATCAAGCTCTCCTCTCCATTGGCGAAAAAAACCATGGGTTTCTAAGCAAAATTGGTAAAAAATTGCAGGCGCCGCGCTTCTAGAGACTGCGCTGCACTTTTGAGGTCGGCGCTACGCTTCTGGACACTACGCTATGCTTGTGCCAGAGCAACCCGAAACCTTCCAAAATTCACCAAAATTCAATTTTGAGGCTTGCAACCTAGTTTTTTGCTAATCTAAGCTTGTCTACAAGTAAGTACAACACTTTTCTTACCTTTTTCCTTTAGCAAGATGAATTCATATGCAAGATCTCTTCATCTATAGTTTTAGGTGAAATGTTCTTGCTATAAGCTAGGGTAAATGATGGTTTCTCTGGTTTTGATATTCTAAACATGAAAATCTTCCAACTCACACCTTTGTACATGTTTAAAATACATTTTGACTCACTAAACAACCTATAAACCATCAATTACCTTACCTATAACTAAACCCTAGCTCATACCTAGTAATTTGAGCATATTTCCTAGAAGCTATGTTTTTCATTTCTCATAAGCATTCCTTTCCCTCACTTCACCTCATTTAAGCTTCATGAGTTGTTTATAGTCCCTGTTCATCTCCTAGAAATCTCCTTACCATGATTTTCACTCTTCAAACCCATCATTTCATCTTTTCACTCATCCCTCAATGTTTTTTTTTCCATTTTCCTGCTTCTAGGGTTTCTATCATCATGGAGGGACATTCTTCACCAGAGAGGAAAAAACACCACAAAGGAGGAAAAATTCTCAGATATCAACCTACCAAGTGCAATGAAATCAATTCATCACCCTTCATCAAGCTTTGTTTTGAAGATGTAAATTGTCTAGAGTTTTGCAAAGGGTGTGTGAAGTAGGTTTTCATGAATAATTGACAGATTGGATTGCCACTCATTTGAAAGGGGAAGGGGCCATCATAACTGGGGTTGACTTTGTTATGAAACCAACTCAAGAAAAGATAGAAAAGATAGATCAACGCCTTAGAATTCAGCCTCTTCGAGGGGTCAACCTCCTTTACATTACATAAATGAACAATTCTTGGATGATACAAATGACAAAACATCCTTTCTATATATAGGAGTCTAAGGAGTCACAATATAATCCAGCTGACCTAACAATAATAATATAAAGCCACAAAAATAACAATAGAGGGATTCTATGGGGCACAGAAATAACAACATGGGGGTAATAGGGGCACAACAATATAAATAAGGGGTATAACTACAATAGTAATGGGGTAATCACTAGTATTATAGGGACCCAACATGCCCCTCTCCTTCAAAAAAGTGTTGTCCTCAACACTTGAGTAGTTCTGGATACTTCTGCATAAAATTCTCATCCTCCCATGTGGAATCTTCAGCGGATAAGTTCTTCCACTTGATAAGATACTCTGAAATTGATCGATTTCGTAGCTGTCGAGTTCTTGTTTCTGTGACTGCTTCCGGTTCCAATATAATTTTACCTTCCTCGTCAAGTTTTGGCAATATTGTTTGAACTGGGAGCTTGTCACCTATAACCTTCTTTAAACATGAAACATGGAAAATTGGGTGCAATCGAGAAGCTACAGGAAGCTCCAATTTGTATGCCATAGTACCAATCTTTTGCAACACCTTGTACGGACCATAATACTTTGGTGATAATTTATTATCCTTCTTAGCTTGCTTTAGGGACATTTGCTTATATGGTTGTAGCCGTAGGAATACCCAACCACCTACATCAAAACTTCTTTCACTGCGATGTTGATCTGCCTGTTGTTTCATTCTATTTTGTGCCAACACGAGGTTATCCTTTAAGAGTTGGAGGACTTGTTGTTGATGTTCGATGTGATGTTCCACTGCCTGAACCTTAGAATTTTCTCTTAAATATGATGTGATGGATGGTGGTTGATACCCATAAAGTGCCATAAATGGGGTCATTTTTGTTGCTGTATGGAAGGAAGTGTTATACCACCATTCAGCCAGAGGCAACCACTTGACCCATTGTGTCTGTTTATCATATACAAAGAAACGAAGATATCCTTCCAAACATTTGTTTACTATCTCAGTTTGCCCATCAGATTGAGGATGATAAGATGAGCTATGAGCTAACTGAGTACCAAGACAAGAAAATAATTTTGTCCAAAAATTTCCAGTGAAAATGGGATCTCTGTCACTTACAATAATCTTTGGATTTCCATGTAGCTTTTGAATTGTTTCCATAAATGCAGTAGAAACTGTACTGGCTTTAAATGGATGTGATAATGCACAAAAATGTGCATACTTGGTAAGTCTGTCAACTACCACCATGATGACACTCTTTCCCTCAGACTTGGGTAAACCTGTGATAAAATCCATTGAAACCTCCTCCCAACGTTGGCTTGGAATGGATAAAGGTTGTAATAGACCCGGTGTCTTAATTGTTTCAACTTTATTTTGTTGGCAAACCAAACATTCTGCCACAAACTTTTGAATATCTGATTTAAGGCCATCCCAAAAAAATTCCTTCTTAACCCTGTGGTAAGTTTTTAAAAATCCCGAGCGCCCTCCTAAGGGAGAAGTGTGCAATTCCATAAGAATCTTTTGTTTTAGCTGGGAATTCTTACAGAGGTATAAGCAATCTTTGTACCATAATGAATCATTTTTCCAGCTAAATGTATCAGACGTACTGGAATCTTGTTGTAGCTTTCGAATAAGTGCCCACACTTCTTCATCATTCTTCCATTCCTCCCTTGCTTCGTTTATCCAATCTGGTTGGATAATAGAAATGGCGCACAACAATGCTTCCACATCCTCATCCTTTCTTGAGAGTGCATCTGCCACCACATTTTGCTTCCCTTTTTTGTAGATGATTTCAAAGTCATAACCCAACATCTTTGTGACCCACTTTTGTTGCTCTTCAGAGGATAATCTTTGTTCTAAAAAGTATTTAAGGCTATCATGATCCGTTTTTACCTTGAAGTGTCTTCCCATTAGGTAGGGTCGCCATTTCTTAAGTGCATGGAGTATTGCCAACATTTCCTTCTCATAAATAGCTTTGCTTAAAAACTTTCCTCTGATTGGATGACTTTCAAAAGCAATGGGTCTTCCATCTTGCATTAGAACAACACCAATTCCATTTCCTGAAGCATCACATTCCACAATAAAGGTTTTTGTGAAGTCTAGTGTAGCTAAGACCAGGTGCTTGGCACATTGCCTCTTTAAGATGTTCAAAGGCCTTTGTTGCTTTCGGAGTCCATGAAAATGCATCTTTCTTCAATAATGTTGTTAGAGGTGCTGCTATTCTCCCATAATTCTTGACAAACTTGCGATAATACCCTGTCAACCTGAGAAATCCTCGCAGATGATTTATGGATGTGGGGATTTTCCATTCCTTAATGGCTTTAATTTTGCTAGGGTCTACCTTAACTCCTTCATGAGATATAATATGACCCAAATATTCCACCTCCTGGACTCCAAAGAAACATTTGGATCTTTTTGCATATAATTGTTTCTCCTCCAATAGTTGTAGCACCCTGTCAACATGTTCAACATGATCCTTCCAAGACTTGCTGTAGATTAGTATATCATCAAAAAATACTAACACACATTTTCTAAGGAATGGTTTGAAAATTGAATTCATCAAACCTTGAAGGCCAAAAGGCATGACCAAAAATTCATAATGACCCTCATGAGTTCTAAATGCCGTTTTCGGAATGTCTTCAATCTTCATTCTGATTTGATGATATCCCGAACGAAGATCCAACTTGGTGAAGTAAATTGATCCATGCAATTCATCCAGTAATTCATCAATGACAGGAATGGGGAACTTATCTTTAATAGTGAGCTTGTTGAGCTCCCTATAATCCAGACACATGCGCCATGATCCATCCTTCTTGTGCACCAATACTACTGGAGCAAAGAAAGAACTTTGACTTGGTTGAATTATACCAGCCTCTAGCATTTCTGCAACCATACGTTCAATTTCACTTTTTTGGACATAGGGATATTTGTACGACCTAATGTTTGGAGGAACACTTCCTAGAATCAGATGAATAGCATGATCATGATCACACATAGGTGGGAGACCTTTGGGAGTCTCAAATACCTTGGAATGATTGTCCAAGACTTTTTGGAGATCTGGAGAAATAGATGATTCCGATGTGGAAACATCTAGCGAACATAATTGTGCAATTACACCTATTTGCTCTTTTTTTAGAAGCGTTGTCATACCATTAGAGCTGATTATCTTTCCTGGTTTCCCTGCAATACCCCTTAATTCAACTTCCTTTCCTTCCGTAGAAAATTTGATGAAAAGTTCTTGAAAATTAAAAGCTATTGTACCCAAGGAGTGTAGCCATTGGACTCCTAGTACAACATCAACACCTCCCATTGGAATGGAAAGTATTGGGCTAGTCAATACATATTCTCCCATGGATAGCTTGATATTATGGCACGTTCCAGAGCAATTTATTGTTCCTCCATTTGCAATCATCACTTGACACTCTGGTGCTGGATATAGCAACAAATTCAATTCTTTTGCTACCCTACAATGAATAAAATTGTGGGTGCTTCCTAAATCAATCAACACTATTACCTTTTTCTTCTTGATTTGTCCTTCTATCTTGATGGTTTGAGGAGTGGTAATTCCCGCCAATGCATTACAAGATATGGTCGGATTTATTTGTTCTTAATCTAGGCATTGTTCCTGGAGTATATCTTCTTCTTTTGACCTTTCTTGCTCCTTTTGTTCTTCCTCTTCACAATCTATGTAGAATAATTTCTTCTCAGCACACTTATGACCTTAGGTGTATTTGCTATCACAACTGTAACAAAGCCCTTTTGCTCTTTTTTCTTCCAATTGTTGTGGTGTCAACCTTATAGGTTGTGGAAGACTAGGGGCAACAACACTTCCATCTTTATAGTTGTGAGTGGTATGCTTCATGGTTTCCATAATTTTGCTTTCCATTATTCTTGCTAACCTAAATGCCTTCTCTAATGAATCAGGTTCCCAAAGGCGAACATCATGTTGGATGTTATCCTTTAAAGTCCCTATGAACAAATCAATCCTATGCTCTGGAATATTTTTTACCCTTATGTTCAATTTTTAGAACTCCTCAATGTGCTCCATTATTGAACCCTTTTGTTTGAGACTTATCAATTGGCTTAAAAAAGTGTTTCTTTTTGTATCCTCATAATGTGCTGTCAATTCTTCCCTAAAAATTGCCCAAGTGATAATTTTTTTGCGAGAGAAAAGCCATTGATGCCATACAAACTGATTTGGTTCCAAATATAAAGTTGCAATACATAACTTTTGTGTGTTTTGCACATTATTGAGATCGAAAAATTGCTCCATCTATAATATCCATGTTGCGGGATCCTTGCCATCAAACTTCCTCATATCGATTTTTGGAATATGGTGGGTCTTCGATCCCACATTAGAGTCTATGAAATCATGATTAACATTTCTTTTGTTCGCATCATGAGTTTCCTTTACTACCCTTTCACCATTAGTAAGTATTTCTTGTAGAAAATTTGTCAAATCTGTCTTTAAATCTTCCATGTCTGTCTTCAAAGCGTCCATCTTAGCTTCCACGCCATTCATCTTAGCTTCCATGCCCTTTATCTTAGATTCCATGCCATTTATCTTAGCTTCTGTTAGCTTTTGTGAGAGTGACATTTGTTGCACTTGGTCTTGTAATTTTGATATATCATGTAGCATTTCTTCCTCTTCTTCATGAGTCATGCTAGAGCTTTCAGGTTACTTACTAGGTGTTTGCATTTTCCTCTGATACCAAATGTTATGAAACCATCTCACAAAAAGATAGAAAAGATAAATCAACGCCTTAGAATTTAGCCTCTTCGAGGGGGGAACCTCCTTTACGTTACACAAATGAACAATTCTTTGATTATTCAAATGACAGAACCTCCTTTCTATATATAGGAGTCTAAGGAGTCACAATATAACCCAACCGACCTAACAATAATAATATAAAGGCACAAAAATAACAATAGAGGGATTCTATGGGGCATAGTAATAACAATATGGGGACAATAAGGGCACAACAATATTAATAAGGGATACAAATACAATAGTAATGGGGTAATCACTGGTAATAAAAGAATGATGTCCATCAATCATTCTAGTGTTTCCATGGAATCTAAGAGGATGGACTCCAAGGGTTTTCAAATCTTAGAAAATCCATTCATCTATACTAGGGTTTACATAGGATTTCTTTTTCAATCCTAAATATCAATCTAAATTACAAACATTAGATCCATATGAGCGACTAAACCCTAAGACATATGTCTTTTTAACAAATAAATATACTATACATACCTCATGATTACATACCTTTGTACTTCATGATTATATAGGCTACCACGAGTTCTGTTGCTAGATGCCATGCTCTTCTAACTGTTCTTCAAGAGTGAAAAATATTGATGATGCCATTTCCAAGAGTTTCTTTACAAAGGTATTGTAGTATATGATGATGTCATGATTCTTTTTCTGCTCTCAAATGTGAAGACATCAAACATTATCCATGGAAGATTCCAAGGGTATTGTCCATTCCTTTGTCAAAATAGAGATGATATGCTACTTCTATTCTTATCATTGACAAAATACTACCTCTTTTCAAAAGAGGAAATTTTAGCCTAAAAGTGCCCACGAAATTTTCACGTACATAATATGTAAACCAATCAAAATCCTTTAAATTTAAAAAGAGGTACATGTAAATATTTTGGAGGGAAAATAAAAAACTACATTTTTTAATCGTATTTTTGGCTTATCTCCTTATAAGTTTAGTCAAATTTCAATTGTAGACACTCGTTGGATGCGAAATTTAATTCTGGACCCAACAAGTGTCTAAAAGTGAAATTTGAGTAAACCTGTAAGGAGATAAGCCAAAAATACAATGAAAAAAGTAGTTTTCTTCTTTTCCCTCCAAAATTCATGACTATTATTTGATTATTTTCCCATGTAGGAATTTACAGGTTAAGTTCCTCAGATAGAACACCAAAGGACACTAGTCACAAATAGATCACAAATCAATACACCAATATTCTTAACATGGTTAAAACCCTCAAAGAGGGAAACAGTCCATGGCTTGAGCCAACACGACCACTTCAGGCAATTTATTAATGTAAAATAAAGAAAATTTACATAAGCTTCTCTCATGAACGGTCCCCCTACAAATGACCCTCCATGCTCTTTAAATAGAGATCATGGACCAATTGGGTGTTAAGCCATGGATCAAGTGTCGGTAATACCGAGGAGAGAATGAACCGTCAGATCACTTAATGTCTAGAACATATTGTGACCGTTGGATTGTAAGTTACAAAAGTACATAGTAAAGAAACACACTTTACCTAACTCTACCCTAGGCCGAGTTATACTTAACTATTTCCTATGTGTCAGAATATCCTAACAGCCCCCCTTAAGAACAACTTGGGATAGGATTGAAGGATGTACAAATATGACACAATAGGAGAAGGAAGGAGGCATTAGAGCATATCCCCCCTAGTGACAACTTCCTGAACTCCAACCATAAATCGAAATTCAGTAAACTTCGCCTCTGTGAGAGCCTTTGTAAAGATGTCTGCAACTTGATCATTTGTTGAACAATATTGCACTTCAAGAACATGGTCATGAATGAGATTTTTGATGAAGTGCATGTGTAGTTCAATGTGTTTGTTACGCTGATGCTGGACTGGATCTTTGCATAGTTGAATGGCACTTTGATTATCACACCAAAGTGTAGTCGGATGCTGCTTCTGAAAGCCAAACTCTGACAGGATCTGACAAAGCCACAGGGCTTTCTTACTAGCTTCTACGATGCCACGATACTCTGCTTCTGCTGAAGAAATAGAAATGGCACTTTGTTTCTCGCAAGCCCATGTAATAGGTCTAGAACCAAGAGTGAATACATAACCTGCAGTAGACTTCCGATCATCAAGGTCACTAGCCCAATCAGAATCGGTGAAACCAACCAATAGAGGAGATGCTTCTGCACTGTAATGAATCCCAAACTGAACTGTACCTCAAACATAACGAAGTATTCTTTTAGTTGCTTTCTAATGACTTTCATGTGGGTTTTTCATAAACCGAGCAATAAGTCCAACAACAAAGTTAAGGTCAGGACAATTATGGGTCAAATACAAAAGTTTTCTTACAAGCTGACAATATAAGGTAGCATCAACTTCAGGGGAAGTACAAGTGATTGAAAGTTTAGCTCCAGACTGAAAGGGAGAAGGGGCTGGCTTATAGTCTTCCATGTGAAAGTGGCGTAGAAGATCACATGCATACTTGGACTGGGAAAGGGAAATACCTTCCTTGGATTACAAGACTTGAAGAACAAGAAAATAATGCAAGTGTCCTAAGTCTGTCATTTCAAACTTCTTTTTAAGGCTGGACTTCACATGGTTTATATGGTTGGGATCACTACCAGTAAGGATAAGATCATCAACATAAAGAACAAGAATGATAAGAGACTTACCCACTTTCTTGGTGTAGATAGTATTGTTAAAAAGACACCTAGAAAAGCTAGTATCTAAAAGAAAGCTATCCATTTTGGCATACCAATCCCGAGGGGCTTGATTGAGACCATAAAGGGATTTATTGAGCCGACATACAAGACTGGAGTATGTTTGTATAAATCCAGGAGGTTGTTCCATATAATTTCTTCATGCAAGAAGGCAGATTTAACATCCATCTGATGGAATTCCCATTTGAAAGAGGCAACAAGGGAAAGAACAAGGCAGATAGAGTTCATTTTGGCAACAGGGAGAAGGTTTTAGTATAGTCAATTCCTTCAAATTGTGAAAAACCATTAGCAACAAGATGAGCTTTGTGTTTATCAAATTTTCAATCTTGTCCAAACTTGGTTCTGTAAACCCATTTGCATCTAACAAGTTTTCGTTCCTTTGGAAGAGGAACAAGATCCCATGTATCATTTTCCAATAATGAACGATATTCTTCATTCCCAGATGCATCCCAATCTGGATGGCTTGAAGCTTCTGCTAGGGTGTCAAGATCATAATTCATTGAAGCTTGATCCAGTAAAGAAGAGGCTCTATCGAACTGAGAATGTGTATGTCACTGATCTGTAGGATCCCCTGCAAGAGCACCTGTTGCATCCCGAGTAGCATGAACCCATTTTGGAAGCTGAGGAGCTGAAGGAGGATCGTGAGAAGGTGGGTGAGGATTGTCATCCTCACTGTCATCATCTGAAGAAGAAATATTTTTAGAAGTAGAAGGGATAGAGAGAGGTGGCACATCCACCGAACTAAGCTCTTAGGCCGATATATTTTAAGCAAACTTTACATCTCTTCTAATGATAATATTTTTGGACTTAAGTGGAATAAGTCTATATCCTTTGACATCTTCAGAATATCCAACAAAAATACATTTTTCACTCTTAGGTTCTAAGGCTTTATGTTTCTCATATGGAATATGGGCCCACGCTTCACTTCCAAAAACACGAAAGTGACTTACATCTGGTTTAATTGAGCTCCATGCTTATTTTGGAGTGATATTCTTTAAAACCTTACTAGGAGTGCGATTTACTATGTAATTTGCACAGTTAATTGCTTCTGCCCAAAAATTAAGACTAAGTCCTTTAGATTGAAGAATACAATTAGCCATTTCCTTTAAGGTGCGATTCTTCCTATCAGCTACACCATTTTGTTGTGGAGTGTATGGAACAGTATGTTGCATTTGAATTCCATGATCAGTGCAAGTTGATGAATTTGTTGTTAACATATTCTCTGTCATTATCAGATCTTAGCTTAAGAATTTGATGTCCAGATTGTTTCTCAACAAAGGCCTTAAAGGCCAAGAACATGTTAAATACTTCACTCTTGAGTTTTAAGAAGTATACCCAAGTGCGTCTGGAGAAATCATCAATGAAAGTTAAGAAATACTTGTAGCTAGAGAATGAAACAGCTGGAAGTGGACCACATAAATCACTATGCACAAGCTGTAAAGGGGTTGCGGCGTGCTAAGAGGCATGTTTTTCAAAACCATCCTGATGATGTTTTCCGAGTACACATCCAGAACAAACACCATCTCTGCAAGATACTATAGGAAGACCTGTCACCATATTTTCTTTACATATATTTTGAAGGGAGTGATAGTTTAAGTGACCAAATCGCTCATTCCAAAGTTTGCTCACTTCATCATTATGATAAACAAATACCAAAGGAAGAGTTGATGACCCAAAGTTGTTAAAATTATACAACCTTGTAGAATCATCAACAATGCCAGTAGCTAAAATCTATCTAGGATCTCTTAGGTCATTAATTACACCATCGTGAGGTGAAAATTCATCGGTTTTACCTTCACCTGAATGAGTTATCTGATATACAGATAGAAGGTTGTAGGATAAGGTTGGAACAAATAATACATCATTAAATTGACCATTGTCTAGATGAATAGTTCCAGTCCCTATAACACTAAGAGATCTATCATCACCAACATATATATTTTTGGTGTTACAATCATTTAAAGAAGAAAACATGGTTTTGTTTTTGGCCATGTGATAAGAAGCTCCAGAATCAATGAGCCACTCATGAGAATGAGAAGAAGAAGATACATTTAGTGCATAACCAGACTGAGATGCTTGACAACCACATGTAGAAAGTGTTATTCCTGAAGATGAAGTTGAAGTTGAAGAGTGCTCCAAATGGATGTTATGCTTCTTCATTGTTGCTTCCAAGGCTTCCTTTTCATAAGGCATTTAGATTCTATGTGGCCATCCCGATTACAAAATTTGCAATGTATATCAGTCTTCTTCCCTTTGTTTTTATTTGCATTATCAATTTGTTGAATTGATTTTTCATTTTGAGACTGAAATTTCTTAGGACCCTTGTTTGGTTTAGGACCATTCTTTTTAGGATACTGCTTCTTAGGAATCTTTGAATTTGGTTGTTGCTGGGCGGCTAAGGCTTTCTTATAAGAGTTTCAAAGATTAAAAAGACCAAGATGTAAGAGTTTTTCTTGTTCTCTTATTAAAGAATCACAAAAGACATCAAAAGAGGGGGACTTGTAATCTTTTCCTTGAGAAATAAATGCTTCTCTAGTAGAATGGAAGGTGGAAACAAACATAGAGTAGGTTGGTCCCAACTTAGTAAGAATAGAACAAGTAAGGTTACCATATTCTTTCTTAACCCTACACCTTCCAAGAGAAGTATAAGGGTCTTGAACTTGGACAAAAAATCTTCAATGGAAGAAAAATTATTGGGGTCCAGTGTAAAAAACTCGTTTTTGAGTTGATGGGCTCTAATTTCATTTTTAATTCTAAAAACTTTAATGAGCTGTTTCATTGCTTCATTAGGGGTATCAAGTTCTGCGATATGGAATCTAAGGTCTGGAGAAATAGACATCCCTATCAACCCACGTGCTTGATATTGTCTATTTTCCCATTTGGCTGCCTTATCTTCATCTTTAGGTTTAGTTTATTGGCTCGAGGCTATTCTGTAAAGACCTTTACTTTTAAGTAAATCTGCAATGTAGGACCACCATTGGAAGTAGTTGGTATTGTCAAGAATAACTTGGCATGGAATTTCAATTTTAACAGAAACTGAAGTTGTAAATGCTGAAACTAAGTGTTCCAATGGAAATATCTCGAAAAATAACAATGTAAACTTTGAAATGGGAACTATAAACTCAAAACGGGAACTTTGGCCAAAAAACGCCAAAAAAACATCAAAAAAAGTGCTAAAAATGAACAGTGTGTATACTGGAATGATGGTTTTTTTTTTTAGGGACAATTTTGAACATGTTTTAAAAATTGCAGTGAAACAAAATTTTCGTGCAAAATACAGCTTGAAAACAAAGAAGTGATGATACTGGAACGATGAATTTTTTTTAGAGTCAATCTTCAAAATAAAAAAAAATGCTAGTAAAACCAAATTTTTAGTGTGGATAACAAAGTTGTTTATGAGGAAAAAACACACTAATGTTTTTGGTAGAATAACATTTTTCTTTCCTAAGTATAAATTCAACATGTTCTCAACCATAACATGCTAGATACAAAAGAAATTGAAATTTTTTCAACCATAAAATAAAAAACAATGACATTATAAACAAATTACATCACTAAATGAATTCAAGAGTCATTATTTGTATATTGAATGAAACATACATTATATCTCTAATTTAATGTTTTATTGTAGATATTCTAAACAATAAAAATTATCATAATTAAGACATATAATCCAATAACATAAAAATGACTCATAACTTCTCATTTAACACCATACGGAAATAAATTTTTTTATTTCAAGATACGATGCACACATCAGTTAGATAAACTGTCTTAAACAATTATTCAAAATCACTCATATTTTCTTGCACACCATCAGAATTCACATCTTCAGATGAGTGACTGGATGCTGACGAAGATGTTCCATATTCTTCTCTTTCATCAACTAGTGCCCCATCTGAGTCCACATGCATGCCCATCATTTCAGGTTTCAAAATTCTTCTAGATCTACGACTGGTTTCAGCAGACTCCCATCTCAACACTGTTCCTTCTGGTAACAACCTTTTCAGAATCTCTATCGTCTTGAAGTGAAGAGTTCCTCTCTTTGTTAAATTGAAGTCATAAACAAGTATGTCAACATCCTCCAATTTTAATATGTCTATGTGGCGATGATTTATATTCGTACCCTTTATTTTTCTCTTTCCGCCATTTTTTGTCAACTACCATCTCTGGCTTATACACACCATTGAATGGGTGTGTATTTGTGGCATAGCAATGTACTTCAACACTTGTAACATCCTCATTTTCTGTAAAGACCTTCATAACTTTAGCAACCCAGAATGGATAGCCATTGGGATCTCCATCTGCTAGCACTGCGATCATGCAACCCTCCTTAATATCCTGT
The DNA here is from genome assembly GCA_031772625.1 of Pinus tabuliformis. Taxonomy (NCBI): domain Eukaryota; kingdom Viridiplantae; phylum Streptophyta; class Pinopsida; order Pinales; family Pinaceae; genus Pinus; species Pinus tabuliformis. The sequence continues at coordinate 25,947,841 of CM062805.1, forward strand.
ATTGAACCCCTATAAAGGTCTTCCATGGCTTCACGTTGTGCACGAGATCTTCTGGGACCAATATACATCTCTCTTTCCTCTGCCTGTGAAGAATTAATAATACCTTGAGATAGTTAATGTTCAACAATGTTTATTTCCTCATGTGCATTCGACACATTTTGTGGCCAAATAAATGGATTTTTCAAAGGTATATCTTCATTTGTTGTTGTTGAAATGATATCACTTTGATTATTGAAAAATGACTCCCACCAAACTGAATCAACAATGTCAAAGTACTCATATGTATATCTAATACATTTTTTAATTTCTTCTAGGCAATCAGAATAATTTATATCTCTATTTTATCTGCGTGCATTATGAACTTCACCAACTGATTGTAATAACAATATTTTTGATGCAAATATTGGATGATCTGGAATGAACTTCAAAAATTGCAAACCTGATGACGGTGCCCATTCTGCAGTAGTTGAATACTTCTTGCCCCATATTAGTGTTTTCCCATCAATTTTTTTGATACGAAATTGATGTTGGAAGCTAATGTGATTAAGTTGTTCAATGCATTTCCCCTCACCATATGATCCCATAATAAGCCTTCACATGTCAATAATTTCTTCCAACACATCAAAAGTAGGTTCTCGCATGTATGATTTCTTAATACATTCAATTAATGATGGCAAGCTCCCAACTTCCTTCCTCCTCAATGTGACTGAAAAACGACTGAACATCTGATCAATATGGTCATGAGTGTGCCCAACAAGAAGGAAACCAACCTTTACCTTCTGAAAAATTCTCAATTCAACAAGCATGTTTAGATATCCAAAAACAACCTGATTTTTGTTTTCACGGCAAGTGTTGTCCAATTGTAGATACAAAACTTCAGGAATATTACCAGACCAATGAGAAAGCACATCATGAATTATGGTTATGGTCAGATTTGCATCATTATGAATATTTGGAGCTGTGAAGTACACCCTTGGAAACATTTTCCCATTGAAGACCATACAACCAACCAAGTGATACTGAATAAAATTTTCCTCCTGTAAATTTTTGGGTGTGCGAACAAAATGTGGTAAAAGTGTTTTCTTCTGGTCCATACCATCAATTATCAAACCCAAATATTTATTCGGATTATCATAACACTTCTTTCGATGCTTGTACAACTTTTTCCTTTCATTTGTTTGTTGTTCGCGATGCTCCTGAAGTTCTTTAACAATTGAATCTACACAACATAAAAGAAAGCCATTAAGAAATATGTTTTCATACTTGATGAATATATAATTTTAAAAGTTAAAGTTATGAATGCTTACCTCTTTCTGACCCTTCACATTTTTCCCTTTTCGATTTAAGAGAAGCACATGTACTGCAAATCCCCATCCTTGTCTTCTTAGGAATACAAAAATTGTTGAATTCTTTCTTCCATACCTTCACAAAATATTGATATGTAATAAACCGGTCATGTCCCTCAGCACCTTCTGCATATTCTTTGTATAAGTTGTAGATTTCTCGTCTTGAAAAATTATTTGGAATATGTATTGTCTCTCAATTTAGCATAAACTCTCCATGCTTTGAAAAGAAATCTTTCATCCTTGACATTGCAATATTTGATAATGGCCCAAACTATTTTTTATGACGTACTTCTGAATAAAACATGGGATCCTTTTCCAAATTTTCTTGAATTCTCGAGAGACGAAAATTCCCAAGCAAATGAAACATTTTGAAAGATTTTCTACAGATAAATAAAGTCTTAATATGATAATCATAACTTGACAATGTAGATTTCATGCACCCAACTAAATATGATTTTGCATGCTTTTATTCATTGACAAATATCTCTTCCTGCTCTCTAACGCAAATTTGAAATCCATATGTTTCAAGCAATCTTTTTGGCAACATTCACTTGAAATGAGTGCACTGATAGAACTTCTTCTCGTCAGATATTCTGCTCTACCCCTTGTATAACTAGAAAATCTTGCATTGATACGAAAAGGTCTGCTCCTACTCCTCGATATAATATTTCTTGGCAACATCTCCATCATTGGATCATCATTTGTATAAGGATTTTCATCATCATTAAGAGGAATGTTATCCACACTATGATCAGCTGTGCTTTTCAAATACTGACTTGGAGGATATTCCTCATCTTCCCCTTCTTCAGTGCTACTGTCATAGTCCTTAGAATTTGGACTCACTGGGAAATTTGACTCGATGTTTATTGGATATTCTTCCTCGTGCATTTTCAGTGCTGCTCTCATATTCCATAGAATTAGGACTAAGTGCATCATCCTGTCCTTCATCATTGCTACATTTATAATCATTAGAATTAGGACTAAGTACATCATCCTGTCCTTCATCACTGTTGCTCTCATAGTCCTTAGAATTAGGATTAAGAGGACATTGTGACACTCCATTCTTTTGAAATTCAACATCACGCTCTTCATCACTGTTACTCTCATAGTCCTTAGAATTAGGACTAAGTGGACACCATGACACTCCATTCTTTTGAAATTCATCATCCCGCTCTTCATCACTGTTGCTATCATAGTCCTTAGAATTAGGACTAACTGGACACCGTGACACTCCATACTTTTGAAATTCATCATCCTGCTCTTCATCACTGTTGCTCTCATAGTTCTTAGAATTAGGACTAACTGGACACCGTGACACTCCATACTTTTGAAATTCATCATCATGCTCTTCATCATTGCTGCTCTCATAGTCCTTAGAATTAGGACTAAGTGGACATTTTGTCACTCCATTCTTTTGAATTTCGTTATCATGCTCTTCATCACTGCTGCTCTCATAGTCCTTAGAATTAGGATTAAGTGGACACCGTGACACTCTATTCTTTTGAAATTTGTCATCATGATCTTCAACACTGTTGCTCTCATAGTCTTTAGAATTAGGACTAAGTGGACACCGTGACACTCCATTCTTTTGAACTTCACCATCATGCTCTTCATCATTGTTGCTCTCATAGTCCTTAGAATTAGGACTAAGTGGACACTGTGACAATCCATTCTTTTGAAATTTGTCATCAAGCATCATCACTGCTGCTTTCATGGTCCTTTGAATTCGGACTAAGTGGAATCTGTGACTCTTTATTTATTTGAAATTATCCATCCCCTCTTTCATCAGTGCTGCTCTCATAGTCCTTAGGATCAGGACTAAGTGGAAGAATTGACTTTCTATTCATAGTGGAAGAATTCCCGTTATATTCATCCATATGAATAGAGTTGTTACGCGATGAAGATGTTGATGTTGTATAAATCGAAACTTCACTATCAGGACAATCCATCCCTTTCAAATAGAAGATGTTGAATGATACAAATAGAGAGTCTCCTAAAGATATTATATAGCTTAGAGAATGAAATTTTCCCTCCAAAAATTCCCCCCCCAAAAAGTTTCGTGAAAATATTTCCCTCCTAAAAGTTTGTGAGATTTATTTCTCTTCATTATTTTATTCTACAATTTAATAAAAAATGTAAACTAATTTTTTTTATGAAATAAATCATTAAAGTTAAAAGTGTAAACTACAACTTCTACCTAAATTATTTTAATAGTCAAAGTATATAATATTTATTAAACAATTGAATTTTTTTTTAAAATTTTATAATACATTCTGAAACAATTTAATTCCACATTCACCCCGCTGTAAAAAAATTCCATAATATTCACTTAATCATATTTTCCTTCATCACCATAAAAAAAATTAACATGTTAAAATTTTTTTAAACTAATTAATCCCGCATTCATCGTACTGTAAAACATCTTCGTATTTCATCTATATACTAAATTCCATTATCACTATTACTCACATTACATCAAGGTTTTCTGAGGTTCGTTGAAAGAATTGGAGCGAATTTGTGGAGCAGCTACATTGCAATCAACGACATATTCAACGAAGAATTCTCGTAATTGAAAGGTCAGTTAAATTTTTTTCCTTGAAAATTTTCATATCAAATTAGTTTAATGAAGTAGAATTTTTTTTAAAGATTAATACTTTTTGTCAGCCAAATTAACCAATACTTCCATCGTGAGCATGGTGGGCCCAACAAAGTTGGACACCCCCACCCCGCGCCACCCTGATGGCCCGACCATCCGCCCACACCACCCCACTGCCTCACCCCACCTGGCCTCTCCCCCACCCCACGCGCCCCCTCCCCCACACCCTCCACCCCACTGCTTTACTCCCTGCCCCCCCACGCCCCACCGTCCACCCCCCTCCCCTCTCCCCACACACGCCCCCGCACGCCACTCCACCTTCCATCACCCCCTTACCCCACCCGCAATCGGCCAGCCACCCGCTGCCTCCCCCCACTCCCTACCCTACCCGTCCCCTCCCCACACTCCCCTACCTTACCCGCCCACTCCCCCCTCTCATCCCCCCCACTTCCCTGCCCCCCTCCCCCACACACCCCACGTGCCCTCTCCCCCTCACACCCTTCCCCCACCCTCCCCTAACGCCCCCCCCACGTCTCCCCCCACACGCGCCCCCTCCCCCTCATGCCCCTCCGCCACCCTACCCCCACACGCGTCCCCGCACGCCACTCCACCCTCCCCAACCCCCTCATCTCCTCACCCCACCCGCAATCGGCCAGCCACTCGCTCCCTCCCCCCACTCACTACCCTACTCGCCCCCTCCCCACACTCTCCTACCCTACCCGCCCACCCCCTCCTGCCCTCCCCACCTTACCTTCCCTCCCCAGCCTATCTGCCCTACCCGGTCCTCACCCTACCTGCCCTACCCGGCCCTCACACTACCCTCCCTCCACCCTACCTGCCTTACCCGCCCACCCCCTCACGACCCCCTACCCTACCCGCCCTACCCAACCCTCACCCTACCCAGCCCCCACCCGCCCTACTCGCCACCCCAGCGGCCCGTTCGCCCGCTCGGGGTGGTTGGCCGATTCTGAGAATCATCCAGCCACCTCGGGCGGGCGGGCAGGCCACTGGGGTTGCGCGGGGTGGGGCGCCACCTCCCACCCCGCGCCACCCGGCGGACAGCTCGCCCGCCCGGGGTGGTCGGCCGATTCCGGGAATCGGTTGGCCACCGACCACCTCGGGCGGGCGGGCGAGCGAGACGCCGGGGTGCCGCGGGGAGGGCGAGTGGGAGGGGTGTGAGGGGGTGGGGAGGGGAGTGTGGGGGGATGGGTGGGTGGAGTGGGAGGTGGGGGGAGGGGGAGTAAGGGGCGGGTGGGGGTACGGGGTGGCGAGAGGGGGAGTAAGGGGCAGATGGGAAAGGCGCGAGGGGGTCGGGTGGGTGGTGGGGGGAGAGGGTAGATGGTGTGGGGGAGTAAGGGGCGGGTGTGAAGGGCGCAAGGGGGTCGGTAGGGGAGTGTGGGGGGAGGGGGTAGGTGGGGCGGGTGTGAGGGGCGCGAGGGGAGTGTGGGGTGGCCAGGGGGGGTTGGGGGTAGGGAGGAGGCAGGAGGGGTCAGGTTGGGGGAGGAGTGGGGGTGTGGGCGCTGTGTGAGGGTGGCAGGGCAGGTAGGCTGGGAGGGGGTGTGGGGGCGGAAGGGGCAGGCGGGCTGCTTGGGTGGTGCGGTGAGGAGATGTCGTAACCCCATCCTGTGCCAATGGTAGCCCACCCGTCCACCCGTGGAGGTTGCGCGATTCTTGGAATCGCCCGCCACTCCGTGGATGGACGGGGTGGTGTCGGTGGGCTTCTACCATTTCTTAGTGTTAATATTTTTTTAATTTCAATTATCTGATTATACAAATTAAAAATTTATGATATATTTTCGTTGTGGATTTAAGTTAATATGTTTTCATTATTTACTGATTTATGTGTTTCTATTTTTCAGGAAAATGACATCAAAGAAGATTTCTGTGAATCTTTCTGGACCAAAGACTCTTAAAGGTGCATCTTCAAAAAACATTGGTGAACGAACTCCACCTGAGCTCATGGCTACAAATCTTTCAAGTGCCTCAAATGATAAGAAGATGATTTCATACTGGAAGAATTCAAAAGAGGTGAAATTTCCATCAAGAATCTGGTATGTGAAAGAAAGAGAAAGCCAAAATGTGAATATATATCTATATATTGATATACCGAATGATAATGGAATTTATGAGGTGATGGGAAGAGTCATAGATATGTGTTCGGTACCGGACACTGAAGTTGTTTACATACTTACAAAAGCTCCCAAGTCACATGAAATGATTAAATATCGACTATCATATTCATTGTATGACACGAGAGAGGTATCTACAAAGTTGTGTAAACAAATCGTAAATGAGATGAAACAAAACATCGTAAGTATTGTTATTTATATTTGTATTTTGCGTTCTTGAAAGTGTCTCGCTATATTTTTTTAACTTTTTTTTTATTGACATATGATATTTTGTTTGGTAGAATTTTGTTGAAAGTTGTTCAATTAGGTTTGGTGGCATTCATTTCATAGAGCATGATATCATGAAAGTTGTCAACAGTTTTTACTCAGTGTCAGAAGAAGATATGGAAAACAAACAAAATGTAGTAATTGATGATGCTACAAAACTACATCCAAAGGATCAGAAAAAAGGCCTCTAGTGGATAAATCTAGCAAGGGTAGACAAGTTACTTTTGAGGACGATGAAGTTGAAACTGACAGTGAAGCATATGTTGCCATTACTGAAGATGACATTAGAACTGAGAAGAGCCGTAAAAGACCAAAAGTAACAATGCCCAAGAATAAATCTGTTGAGAATGTTATGACGAAGAAAAGTAAAGTTGAAGATTTTGAAGTAGTCATTACCAGCAGTCAAGAACCTAGTGAAACTTCAAAAGAAAGCAAAGAAATCATCACACTAGGAGCTGATTTAGAGGATGGCATTATCAAAACAAAACAAAATGCCATTCGACAGAGTTTGATAATGATAAACTTAATTGATGGTGGTCGTACATTTCAGCTTAATGTCAGACAAACCTATGAGGCAAGTGAAGGACAATGTCAATATCAAATCAAAAAGCCACACCATCTGCATGTTCACAACTTGAAGACATTGATGAGGTACAATCCATATGCTCATGTGGTTAATTATGTGCTTCTTGTTGATTCAGTTCAAGTTCCCAACAATGAAGCATTTGATAAGTCAAAATGTTTTGAATACAATTATTATGTTCTTGGGGGGAACCATTCTGAGAAGCTCAAAGACAATTGATGGAGGAATATCCTAATAAACCACGTTTTGAAACAATGAAATGTATCATTTACGTTGGTTTATCAGATATAGAAGCAAAGTTAGTGGCATGGGATCATAATTCAGATAATGAATATAGGATGTTTATGAATTTCATCCAAAGGGTTAGATTTATTCATAGTGAATTTCAAGAAAAATGTGGTGGGGATAGGATAAATGTTACTGCGGATTTCCGAAGGGAATGTTGTATGGAAATAGGCTATCAAATTGAAAAGAAAAACAATTCAAAAGGTGGAAAAAGCAAAACTATTAGTGATTTATTCAGAGGTGTTGCTAACATTTTCCAATTGGCATTTAGAACTGGAGATGTTTGGAAGTTGATTGATGAGAATTTTAGCATATGGGAAAACATTGGCATTAAAAACCAGAAGATCAAAAAGTCTAAGCCATTGATATGTAGTAGCAGTAAATCAGCTCCTGAAATGAAGCAACTTCCAGAAGATATGACTATCACACCTTGGAGAGCAATGCAAGGAGTGAAAGATGAAAAAATTGTCAAAACAATATTATCTCGTGTGAGGTCAGGGGAATTATCGTTGGAGGAAATGTCGGAGGAATTTCAAAAGTAAGTTTGTTGAATTATTTTTATTTATTTCTAGATTATAATTTTCTTTTAAATAAAATATGTTTATCTTGGTAGTATTTGTTATACATATCATTATATTATCTTTTTGTTACTTTAGCTATGCAGTCACAAAGTTTACATGAAAATGCAAGAACAAATGGTTAAATTGTTAAATGAAGATAGTTGGGATGATGTTGTACGCAACTATCCAGATTCAAGTTCTACATCAACATTAAAAGCTTTTTATCTTGCATTTAAAAAGATATCTTGATTTACACATTCATTTTTATTCATATGTGTACTATTTTTAATTTATAACTTACACATATAGTTGTTTATTTTATAAAAGATGAAGAAGGATGATAATGGAACACCAAATAGCTCCAGAACCTTTATTGAAAAATAAAGATCGAAAGACTGAGGAAGCAACGTATTAAGAATGTTGAACTTGATTCAACTCTTACTCATTTCATTTGGAATGTGCTAGACACTATTCAATATCAAGTAATACAAGGCGACTGTGAAGACATTGCTAAACTCATACCTAAAAGGGATTATGCCCTAGTTATTGCAGATATTCCCCATGGTTTCAATATTCCAAACATTGACTATGATAGTGACCCCTATACTTATCAAGCTCTTAGTAAAGTGGTTGCGGGATTTGTAGAAGTCACGTCATCACCATTATGGAGATTTGTGACATTTCATTCAAACACACAATTGGAAATGATATTGTCAAGCTTCAAGGGGAAAACCAATTCAAGGATGCAGCTTACATGGTAAGACGTTTAAAATGTATATTTGATTAATGTTGAAAAATTCATTTATGTACAAATTGATTGAACTTTTACTATTTCATGTTACAGGCAAAAGTAAAATCTTCTTAACCATGAAGATCAACTATTTATAAATGATTGTGAGTTTATTCATATTGATAGTTGGGCAAAAGATGATAGCTATATGTCTATGATTTTTAATCGGGTAGACGGAAAGAGTCATAGCCAAATACTGACTTATGATGCTGTTGTGAGAAAACTAACATATGAAGACAAATAAGCAAAATGAGAGATAGTTAACATTTATCAAAAACCACAATTATTGATTAACTATTTTATAGAAATATGTTCGAATGAAGGAGATTGGGTTCTGGATTTATTTTCTGGCTCACGTAAGTTTTATTATATGGAATTGAATTTCAATATGTTATTTTTTATTTAATATGTCATTGTACTAATTTACTTCATTATTTCTTTTGTGCTTGATAATTAGGTACAACACTAGCATGCTGCCTTCAAAAAGGAATAAATTGCATTGCAATTGAAAAAGATCCATTACAGTGCAATTTCATTCAACAAAGAATTAATGCTCTTCAATTTCTTCTAGATGCAATGCAAGAAATTGGGTTGAAGAAAGGGGACTTTAGTGAATCACATGTGGCAAAAAAGGCAAAGGAACCCCAACCACCATTACATGGGATGTTTGGAAAGACATACATTGGGAGATTCGCAGACATCAAAGATCCATTAGAAGACAAAAATGAGCAAAAGGAAGCATAAAATATTGTGGAAGAAGACAATGATGAAACTCTAGAGGACGAAGAGTTTGGATTACGTGACATTGTTGATTAAATTTAAGTTATGCTTGGAAATCAAGCTCATTTTTTATAACTATTAAGTAGTTATATTTGTAATGTTTTGACTTTGACATTTTATGAGAAGAATATACACTCAATTAAGGTTGTTATGCATTCAATATTTGTAATATGTGATTTTCGCATTAATTTTTAAGTTAAGCATTATTTTTTGAAAAAAAATGATTATTATTATTTTTTTGACATGAAATTCATAAAAAAGCTATTATTCAACCATTTTTAGTTAAATTTTTCGTATAAAAATTGTGATTTTCGCATGTCAATTGTAGCAAAAAATTATCAAAACCTGTAGTTTTTTAGTTATATTTATGTTAAAAATCGCTATTTTTATGTGCATTGTTAAAAAATATTGTTTTTTAGAAACAATTATTTCTTGTGGATTGAAAAATTAATTAACGATGTATAAATATGTAGAATATCAAAAATTCAAAACATCGACCTTCTTCTTTAAATATGCAAAACAATAAAAATCTCACCACAAAAAAATTAAAATTAAAATAAAAACAAGAAAATATGTAGAAAAAGACCACTTCAAAAATGATTAAATTTGCAAAATAATTATTTACATTTCATACATAGAAAATAAAAAAAATAAAAAAAGGCCTTTTAAAAAAAGGGCCTGGTATAGAATTACCACGCTTTTAAATCAGCATAAAAAGCACTTCCATTCTAAAACGCAATGTACATAAAAAAATTTATAGCGCCAAAAACTATGCTCTAAAAAACACGTGTTCTGCATCACCCCTTTTCAAAATCGGGTCACTTTTTTGCTATCTCTACAAAATGGGTAGCAGTATGAGTTCCCGTTTCAAAGTTTACATTGTTAAATTAGGCTGATTAAAAAAAAACGGCTCTGAAAACGACTTCTGGATGAAGAAATTATGGCTTTTTGAAGAAAAAGTTGTTGAAGATGCCGACGAAGTACGTGAATGTGCGGAAGTGAATGATAATGTTATATTTAAAAAACAAAATCCCTGAAAGAGGGAAACAGTCCACAACCTGAGCCAACACGACCACTTCCGGCAATTTATTAATGTAAAAGAAAGAAAATTTACATAAATTTCTCTCATGGATGGTCCCCCTACAAATGACCCTCCATGTTGTTTAAATAGAGATCATGGACCAATCGGGTGTTAAGCCACTGAGGAGAGAATGACCCATCAGATCATTTAATGTCTAGAACATATCATGACCGTCGGATTGTAAGTTACAAAAGTACATGGTAAAGAAACACACTTTACCTAACTCTACACTAGATCAAGTTATACTTAACTATTTCCTATGTGTTGGAATATCCTGATTATTTTTCCTTAGGAGGCCACTTTTAAGTTGAAATTTTCTCTAATGCCTTCAAAGATCAACTCTTCTTACCCTTACTACAATATGAATATCAATGCAAGAGGATCTTCTGTTGGTGGACTAAACCTTAGGTCTAGCCATCTTCTTTTAAATGAAATATATACTTTCCAGGAGATATACACCTCAAATGCTGCCGCTATGAGGACTTTGGGATAACCTCCTATTTAGGTCTTTCCTTAAAACCATGATATACACTAGTATGTTCTTGCTCAAAATCATGAGTCTTTAAAAAAAAATGTATGCCCTAGACAAACAAGGAGGTTTCTTGTCATACTGTCTAGAATTCAAGAGTTGATATATATATATATATATATACTCTTGTAGATAATTTCCAAATATCAACCTTTCTTATGAGACTTTTCTGCCATTTTCCTTTTAGGTATAGTGAGCACTGAGTAAACTTCATAGGTAGATTCCTTCTCTAACTGATTCAACTTGCATATTATGTATATATATAGATCTTGGTACTGTGCTTCTTCTTCATAAAATCTCGACCTCTATACCATAGTACAGGATCGAAACTTTATAAAAATATATTTCAAAGGGCAGACTTCAACATTTTGAGTTTTGAATACTTGTAGCTATAGGTTGGCTAACTGATGCATGGGATTTTCACAACTTTGTGGTCCCTCCACCACTATATAAGTCTGTGATTTATCCTTCAAACAAAATGACAATAGCTTGATAGAACTAATGCCTCTTCAAATAGTTCAAACTAGGTCTCTTATGTGCAAAGTTCTGAAGTAAGGGTTTTGACCTTCTTCCAATGGGACTGTGGTTAAGTTTTAAGCCCTCCAATCAATGTATTTTTTGTCATAATTTTTTGGTTCTTTCTCTAAGTAACTGAGGCTTCAAATCAAGCCTTTCTAAATACACTCATACTTAAAGTCTCAGATCCTTCTTTCAGAGAGGCTGTAGCTAAAATATTAGTCTTCCAATTAGATCAATTAGGCCTCCAATAACCTCAGACTTTGCTGGCTATCAAGGATTGTTCAAGTTCATAAAAAATGAGATTTTATCACCCACAAATACATAGACTTATAATGTTTGGGTTTCTTAGGTGGCTCGGAGAATTCAATATTCTTTAAAGTTCTTATAAAAATGAACATAACTACGGTTTCTTAGCCAAGGTACTTGACCTTGATTGGGCTATTAGTTTAGCCCTTCAGTCCCCTAGAACATGAATTTTATTCCCTTCAAATACCCTCACTTTTCATATACAATACTATGACCTTATCACTGTAACTAGGGCTAAATTATGTGCCCATAATTGGAAACATCTTCTCCTAGAAGTTCGGTACTAGAGATTTAGATTCTCCTTGAAGTATTTAAGCATATAGAGATCTTCTTACTGCCCTTATACAAATGAACCTCACTCTAATACCATGTTGATAAATCTAGGGAAAACCTAAATAGGTTTTTTTTATTAATGATTTATCTTTAACTTGGCACTTACTTATGATATTATCATTATATTATCATGTTCTATTCATCTTCAAGATATATGCCAAACAAGAAGATCACAATGCAAACAATAGAGACTCTAGAGATAGACGCCAGGCTAGGGAAAAACCCCTCAACAGGGGAAAACACATAGAAATTTTCTTCTTATAGAACCAATTCAAGGAGACTTCCAAGACCATAGACCATAGAAAACTCACCAAGATCAGGCTAGCCCCCCATGGAAATAAACTGCTTCTTCAAACAATATTGCTACTCCTTATTTCACAACTTCAGACCTGCAAAACCCTAGCTTTCCACATAAAATTTTTGTTTCCATGAGAGATAAGAGTGGACCAAAACCAAAACCAAAACAAGAGAGAGATATTTCGCTGCATTCTTCCCAGAATTTCACGCTTCATATCTTGCCTCATATTTGTCTAAGATGTTCGTTGCTCAAGTGTAATATGTGGAGGACGAATTCTCTTCTTTATATAGACTTTACACACGGGGGAATGGGCCTCTTGTAGGCTGACTTTAGGGGCTGGACGACCTAACCATTGATGGCTTCTAGAAATTTTATTTTACATCAAAATAGTTTTCTTTTCCTTGATACATGATCTCTCCAAGGGTATTTACATCATGACTTTGACTCAACACCTAGAGCACTCAATGGGTGCTTGAACTAGAATAAATATCCATGTACAAGAAACTCATTTACAAATAAATATTTTTTCTTTTTGAAAAATACATTTTTCTTTTTCCTTCTTTTGACTAATACAATAATAATTACATAAAGTCAAAATACAATTATGAAGACCGACACTCGTTACATTTTCAACAACATGGACACATATGACATTGTGATGACACTTTTACAAGCCATAACTTGGCAATGATATGACATAGGATTCATGATGAGGTGGAAATGCCAAATTATTCTCCTTGCTACTTTGTCTTCAATATTCATGAAATATCTGATCAATACTTCATCTTTACCCTCCAAAGGGTCTTCGATTAACATCGAGACCTTTTGAGTTATCATGCAATGTCTTCTTTCTATTATGGTCGAGGATCTCTCCATGTATTCATGATGATTATTCTTTGTGCTTCTTCTCTGGAAGTGGTCCTTTTCCCCTCCTTAATATCTTCCTTGGGAATCACCTTGTCATGCTGAGAAGGTACTCCTTTCAATAAATATTACACACGACAAGGCAAGATAAGTCTAGAAATAATTTTTTCCATCTCTACCTTGCTTATGGAAGACACTTCTTATGATAGGCTCGTGAAAGCACTAAGAAGGAAGGGCTTGATTATGAGGGCGTAGTTGAATCCAATAGTGGCTTAAGAAGGCACCGCTATTCACTTTTGCTACGCCATGTACTATGAATAAGGGGCTATTCAAGGTCCAACGCAATGGGCAAGCACAAGGAACAAGGTTTATGATCTTATTGATTAAGACTGTGCCATGCGTTAGGAAAGAAAGAGAGGAAGTCTATGTCAATGTAGTTTGACTTGAAAAGGACTAGGAGGATGCCTTACTGAGCCTTGTTACTGTGCCACGCACTAAGGAAAAGAGTCTTGAGAAAGTTTTCAACGCAGAGGGGAAGCACAAGGAACAAGGTTGAAGGCTTGTTGCTTGAGACAATGCTATATGGTGGAAGAAAGAGGAGGCTTAAAGGGTAGTGCAGTTTTTCCCAATAAGGGTTCACTATCTTTTGAAACTATGCTCTACATTAGGAGAGGCTAGATAGTACAAGACTTGAGCGTAAAGAGGGACCGCAGTCAACAATGGAAGCAAGATTAAGCCTTGTTACTACAACATGCTCTAGGCTTAAGGGGAGGCCTTGATGGCATCACAAGTTTTCTCAAAAGTGACTGAATGTTCATCTAGAATGGACTTTTCCTCTTATTCTAGCACAATTTGGCCCAATAGTGGCTGACTGTTAATCCAGAATGCACTATTCACTAAGGGAGATAATATAAGGCTAGGTCACTTAATCTAGGAAGTGCTTCATTACATTAAGGATGGAGGAGGGGCCTTGCATGGTGTATTTTTATTTTGCAAGGGGATGGAAGAGGCCCTTGGTGTATGCTAGAATTATCCCATGAATTATACAAGGTAGAGATGATACAAAATCAATGGAGTGAGTGTGTGCAAGCAACAATGGTTAGGTGACTATGCTTGGGAGACTCTTAATGTGAAGTCATAGGATATGGTATTAAGAAAGGGTAAGTGCATAAGTCTAGGAGGATTATATATGATTAATGAGGCTCAGGAATAGGCTACGCTTATTGTTACACAATAATTTGTCACTGTCTTCCTACCAGTCTTCCTACTGTGTCATGAGTCCAAATTAATCATGCTCATGCTCTCTAATGTTGCCAAATGACCCTCTTTGCCAAAGTTTTGCTATCATCACGACTGTTATCAAAATAAACGCGCTGATGAAGCGCTCCAAAACAGACCAAATGCGCTACCAGCGCGGAAGTACACGTGATTCCCGCGCTGGTCGAATTTCATGAGACAACGTGTCTGTTATTTATATCTGATCGCGCTGATATGACTTTATTTGTTATTCAGCAGTGATGTCAGCGCTCTAGTGCAGTTATGAACCCGCGCTGATCCAGTCTGGGCGAGTTTGTTCTAACAGCCGGCCTTCCAGATGACTCCAGACCTGGTTGTTGACCTTGTAAATGTCGCCCTCCCTTCTCTGGCATGTCTGTTTCGTCATTTGAGCCACATTCCTTGGAGATAAGCTCATCCTCCCACCATTCATGGAGACTCCTTCTCCTACTTAAGCTTCCACCATTGCCATGAGCTGCTGGTTTTGAATTCATAGTGCTTGGAGTGTTGCTGCTAGTGTGTGAGCTTGATAGGTAGCTGGTGTGACAAGTGTGGGATTGCTAGAGAGCTTAAGGAAGGTTGTGAAGTGTTTCTTTCTTGTGTAAACTTGTGTGAGAGAGAGCTTTTGTCTTGGGAGATCTACCTCCAAGGGTGAATTCTTGAGAGACTTGCTGGCTGGACCCTCTTGAGAAGGATTTGACATCAGAACTATGGTTGTATTCTTCTTTGTTTATTAATAATAGACGACTATCATTATGGTTCCACTCTTAATGTCTTTATGATGATGTTTGAGTTATATCCTTTTTGACTGATATATAGTTGCATCTACTGGATTTTATGCTTGTGTCTGTATCGTTCTTTGCATGTGCAGGTGTCCGTGCACGAGGATCGTGAGGATTGTGACCAGCCGGGGCAAAGGGATGGGAGCATCAACTCTTCTACAAGTACTAGCGTTGGAATCTAGGTAGCCCTTCATCATTGGTCTTTCATTTGTAATTAGGAACCTGCATGTTAGCATTGTTTGATTGTTGCTAGACCTTGTTTGGACTAGTAGGGATCGCCTCTGTCCGCAGAGGGGATTTACCTCCACAACAATTTGGTGACCATACTGGGGACTTTTTTACCTTGTTGTTTGATTTGTAAACTTTAGAAGGAGCTTGAAGCACGGCCAGATAGCCTTCGAAATGCTATTGCTCTGCACTAGCGAAGTAGATCAAAGCCACTTCAGTCCATCTCCGGTTTGGTTTACGAACTGAACAGCTTGGAGCTGGCTTTTGGTCCTTTTGTGTTCATTTTTTCCTTGGGTTTGATTTTTTGCTCTTTTTCTCAAAGTTTGGGGGTTAGTTCTCTGTTATTGGATTTCCTGGTTCAGTCTGGGAAGTGCCTTGATTGTTTGAAGACTGATTGTCTTGGTTTGGGAGTTTTTGGCCTGATTGTGCCCGTTTTTTAGCTTCAGCGCGGTTTATAATAAAACAGTCATGCTGCCATCGCATAGCCCTTTCTATGCCCTCTTGATCATCGCGTTAATACACCAAACAGTCGCGACGGTTCTGAACATCGGACCATCGCGGTTAAGCCGTGTTCTTCCGCGCTGACATCGCTTTGTTGCTATGCGTGGTTTCTGATCAGCACTTTGTTGCTGTGTATCACCCGCGCTGATACCTGTAGAATTGAATTTCTTCAATTCTGCCTCCTGAGCCTGTTGGTCTTGCTATCCCCTGCTGTTTTCACTTGCTTTATGACTTGATTTTCATGGTCTGAAGATTGAAGCACTTTCTTGTGAGTCTTGTTGAGCGGATCTTGCTTTTTGTGTCTTGTGACCTAGTTTTATCATTCCAATTTCGTTGGATCAGCTTTGCTTGGTTACTCGCTTACAAAGGTTCGTTTACTGCTTGCTTTTGGTTTTTTAAAACCTTCCTCTTTGCTTGCTTCTGCTTGGTTGTTTAGGTGATTGTTATTGAACTAGTCTTCACATTGTTTCGATTAATTTTCACTACCCGGACACAGATCACAGTTGTTTGGGGTCAACCGGTTCTTTTCACATTTGTTTGTTATTATTTCTCAAAAGTTTGTTTAATGCACTTTGTCATCAACAAAAAAAATCTCTTTTTCTTTGTATTGGTTAATAAGAACTAGAAGCTTTCCGTTTTGATTAATGATTAGTGATCTTAAAGAAAAGTTTGTGAATTTCCATTAGCTGCATTAGAGAAGCTGTTTTTTGTTTTGTGATCATTTCGTTTGTGTGAAAGCCTTCTAACTCTCTCGTAATTAGCATTCATCGAATGGAATGACATATTTTGGCATATAGTTTGCATTAAGGCAATTTTGATATATTTCATACGGTAGGGCCTGAAAACCGAAACCTAATTCAAGATCAACCGTAAAATGAACTGAATGAACTTAAAAACGCATTGGAACATAACGCTCACTATTTAGAGGTCTAGGCTAGAGACGTATTCCGGCGTCGTTAAACCTAGTCACTTTTGTTTCACTTAAGGTTGGGTGATTCCTCCTTCCGTGACACAACAAGTGGTCTAGCACGGACTTGAGATCCCACGTACCGTCGAGTATATGGGGAGACCCCACTAGGTTATCATCCTTTATCCACAGGAAGCCGTGTCTGCCGCCTTACAAGCCGTAACGCACCGAACACAGCATTCGGGAAGATTGACTACCGTACGGGAAGTCCTTGGTTTTCATATGACTACCAAGGTGTATATGCAGTTTTACAGATTTGTTTGGTAAACCTTTTTGCCTAGTTCTCCAGAGTAGTCACTTTTGATCCTTTTCAGACTCCTTAAACGAAAAGGCTCATCTGAGCATTTGTTACTTCGGGCTCATTAAACATTCGAAGGAGACTAGAGTCATCTTTTTGTCCTTTTCTCGACTCTTAAAAAAAGAAAAGGTCAAGTTGTGTCCTTGCGTCTTAAAATTTATTTGGCCACGATTAACATTACCTGATTAGATCTTGTGTGCGTTAGTTTGAGTAGGGTCCTTTCTCGTTAGATTCCCTTAGGTTTTGTTTTGAAGTTTGCCATCCTGGCTGAATCATCGATCCCGTCTCCCATTCCAAGTGATCAAGGGTCTCCGTCTTCTGTTGCTCCTGAGGTACCGGTTGTGAGTGATACTCTCCCTGTCATCCCGAGTATCCAACCGATAAACTCTCGTGCCCCAGACGACGAGGATTACGAAATTCATTGGAACCCCATTTGGGAGCCTGAAGACGATATTCCTTTTACCCCTCCTGGTGTTTCGACCCCAATGTCTACCTCCGACATGGATGATACATCTCCTAGAGTGAGTGAGACACCTGTTTTGTCGAGTATCGAAACTCCTATCCCGACGACATCTCTGGTACCCTCACGCTATAAGTCGTTGAGGGATAAAGTGAGTGCCAGGATCCCCGCTTCAAGTACCATGTGGGACCTCCGCATCACTCCCACTACGGGATCTTTTGTTTCACAAGTTCACAGTACACCCGTCACTTCAGTTCCAACGAATTCGACTGTTTGTGTAGCACATTCAACTCCAGTTGTTAGTGCCGTTACGACATCTTCAGCTGTGACTACTGGTGCTGGTCCGCCTCACGGCCAAGTGAGTAGTGGCCAGCCGGCACATACACCCAGAGTTGTTCACCCTGCACAAAGTGCACCACCCTCTTCTGGTCCTGTTCCAGGAGGGGGGCCATATGATCAGTATATGCAAGCTGTCCAGGATCCAAACGCGCAAGGTCCATTTTATTATTACGATTCTACTGGTCAGTTCCTTTATCTTTCCAGACCCTTGCCTACTCAACCTGTTGTTGAGGTCTCGGTACCACTATCCGTTGCTTGGGGCGCCACCACTTACCATGGGGGCCAAGAAATGCCTGCACAGCTTCAGGGACCGCCTAACCAAGGCCAACCGTCTTACGTGCAAACCCCCCAAGGGCAGCAATATTACGGCCAGTCTTACCCAGGGAAACCTAGGGGCCCACAAGGACAACCCTACTAGGGACAACCTTCGGCCGCTGGTGGTCCATCTTTCACTTATCTGATTCAACCTTCTGGTAATCCAGGGCAATCTGGTATCCAGCAAGGTTACCCGTCTGGACAACCAGGACAGCCTTACATCCAACAAGGTCAACCTGGTGTCCAGCAAGGTTATCCCTCTGGACAAGCAGGAAAAACCTATATTCAACAAGGACAACCGGCAGTCCAGCAGGGGTACCCTTCTGGGCAGGGGGTTCAGCCTTACGAACAGCAGGGCCAACCCACTGCCCAGCCTAGTCATCCTTTTGGACAAGTTGGTCAACCTCAGGGTCAACCGGTCGTCCAGCTCGCTCAACCATCTGTTCCACAAGGGCAACCCTTGGCTGCACAAGGAAAACCTAATACCCAACAAGATCGTCCTTCTGGGCAAACGGGTCTATCCCAAACCCAACCAGGACAACCTTCCGGCCAGATGGTCCAAGCTCAACCTGTTCAAGGACATCCTTCTGGGCCCCAGGCTCAAACTGGTCTTTAGATCCAAGGTGGGTTGCAATCCCAACCTTCTTACCAAGCGCAACCTGGTTACCAAGCTCAGTATGGAGCTCAACAGCTGTATGGTTACCAGCAACCCCAGGGGCAAACTCAGTTAGCCCCTTATCAAAATTATCAACAAATGCAGGTCACCCCTTATCAGAATTATCAGCAACAATATGTTGCACCTGCAAGTCAAGTTGCTAATCCATGGGGTGCTGGGGGGCAGATCTAGAGTCAACTGTCTGCTTATGGACAGAACCCCTATGGACAGAGTCCCTATGGGCAGAACCCTTATGGGCCAGGCCCGTCCGGACAAAGTCCATGGGGGCAACCGCCACCTGGTTGGAACTCTGGTACTACCTCTTTTCCACGGCCACAGATGTCCTTCAATCCTCAGTTACCTTTCTTAGTGACATTGGAACTGCCAGATGTGTCCAAGTTGACTAATGATCCCATTCTTCATAATCCATATTGGCCACCAGTTCCAACCAAGATACCCGGTGATTGCCCGAAATTCGATGGCAAAGCTGGCGAGGACCCTCAAGCCCATGTCATGACCTATCACCTTTGGTGCTCATCCAACTCGTGGCTTGATGATTCCATCCGGCTCCACCTCTTCCAAAGGACTCTCACCGACTCGGCCGCTAAGTGGTATATTGAGTTGAATCGCGGAACATTTCAAGATATCAACTCGTTGGCAATGGCATTTCTAACTCACTTTCAGTTGCCCATTCGGTATGAGACAGGGACGCATCTCCTTATGTCTCTTAAACAGGACACGGCCACGCATATATCCGATCATATACATGAATGGAGACGGCGTCGTCGTTTGATCAAGTTCTGGATTCCTGATCAGCTCCTAACCGATTGGTTTACAACCTCCTTTGTCCCTGCGATCGAGCGAGAAATTGCTATGGGAGCTTGTGTGACTGAAGAGCAAGCTATCGCGTGTGCTCAATACCTCGACTTAGTTTATTCTCAGTTAGGTACTTTATATGATTATTTTCCAGACGCCCCGAGACCCTGAACATCCAAAGCTCCGCCAAAGCCATCTGTTGACGGTGTTATTGGCTCTGTAAACGCATCTTCAAAGAAATCATTCGCGAACCCTGGGAAGCAAAAACCGAATGCTCCTAGTGAAAACACTTCTCAGGGTCAATCTAATTCTGGAAACACTTCCGAGGTTAACGCCGTTCAATCCACCACGACGGATAAATCCTCGAAAAGAAAAAAGAAGGGGAAAGCCAAGAATAAATCCGAACAACCCAGACAGGACTCCCCTAAACCTCCACCCGAGGAAGGAGCCAAACGTAAACCTAAGTATCCTTGTCTTATCTGTGACGAGGATCACTATACTAAAGACTGCCCCAGGCGGTCCGAAGTTAGTCGATTGTTGAAAGGTGCTCCTGGGACTCCTGCTGTGCTTAAAGAACCTTTCCCTTCACAACAAACTCAAATGGTGGCAGATCCATCACAACCCTCTTCTTCATTTGGCTCTCAAGTATTTATGGCTGGGACGATCCCCGTCCACATCACTACTCGAGCAAAAGAATATCCGTCGCATGCCGGGAAAGAGCCTGAGGTCTCCTCCAGCGCTCCTCCGTCCAGTTCTGGTCCACTCCATATCGAGAGACCTAGCACTGAGACGCCTATCCGACCCCCTCCAAAAGGTGTACTCCGGAAGTCTTCTTACAACCCTAATGCTCGTGCTGCCCAGCACTACAACATCATTGAGGACTTAGCTCAGGCTCCATCTGCTATGTCCGCCTTAGAAGTGCTCCAGAGCTGCCCCTCCCAGAGGAAGTCCTTGCTATTGGCCATCGGTGGCAAAGACCCGGTTGATTCAGATCTGATTTCTTTTGACCTCGAGGGCCATACGACGAGACTGCCTCACCAAATCGCTTTCCTCATACAGGTCATTATCAATATTAAAACGATTCATCGTACAGTCATTGATGAAGGTGCTTCAACTTGCATCATGTCTGTTGCCTGTTGGAAAGCTATTGGTTCTCCGACGCTGAGCCAGTCGCCTACAACATTGGAAGCCTTTGACGGAAGAGAGTCCCGTCCTTATGGTATCCTCCAACGATTGCCCATCTCTTTGGAAGGGAAGACGGTCGAAGTGGAGGTCGAAGTTGTCGATGATAATCATACCTACAACCTCCTCCTCAGACGTAGCTGGATGTACGCCATGCAAGCCGTGGCTTCCTCTCTTTTCCGTGTCATTCGTTTCCCTCATCAGGGGAAGATTGTCACCTTGGACCAGCTCTCCTTCTTCGCCTCCTCTTCTGAAGGCAACGTGCCTTTCGTGGAGCATACCTCCAAATCATGTGAGAGTGTGGGAGCCAGACTTTTTAAAGATCCCGCCCTAATGGGTGTCTTTTCCCTCCCACCTCCTAATCTCGCTCCTATTAATATGATTTCCATGCGCTCTGATCCGTGGGTCCTTCCTCCCGCTAATCAGATAGAATCTTGGGGCGATATGATGCCGTTGAGTACCGCTGAGCTCAACTACGTTGAAATCGTTGCTGCATCAGCTCCCCCTCCTGAACCTGCTCCTCCGAGCAGCGTTCCCGACTCGTATGTTCATTCCCCTTGGCTTGGAGATGACGCTACTTCGGATCCATTAAAGGAAATATTTCCTTCCGATGAAGCCATTATAGAGACCATGTCTCTTGAGGAACCTCCTTGGTCTGATCATCACCACCGTTCCTCATTTCTCCCTGCCCATCAGGAAATGATCGCCTGTCTCGAACGGTTTGCTTCTTGTATCCCATTTCAACCCCTTCAAACACCTATTCAAGTTTATCAAGTGTCTTCTGAAGGCAATATGGGAAACATTACGCAAACCCAACCCATCGACATCTCTGTGAAACCAGGGATTGTCGAGCATATTCACATTGGAGTCACTTGCACTCCGGAGGAAATTCAGCTCTACACCGATCTATTTCGCGAGTTTCGTGATGTCTTCGCTTGCTCCTATGAAGAGATACCCACGTATCCGGGTGCTAAGCCCGTTCGTCAATGCCTACGCCCCGTGCACCCTCGAAAGGCTGCAACCATTAAAACAGAAGTTGAAAAGCTTCTCAAGGCTGGTTTCATTTACCCCATTCCTCTTACGGATTGGGTTTCTAATATTGTCCCTGTGAACAAAAAGGAGGGTACTATTCGAGTCTGTGTTGATTACCGTGACATCAACCGCGCCTGTCCTAAGGATAACTTCCCCACACCTTTCATCGATCAGCTCATTGATGAATGTGCGGGGAGCGAAATCTATTCATTTATGGACGGTTTTTCTGGCTATAACCAGATCAATATTGCGCCCACTGATCAACATAAGACGGCCTTTATCTGTCCTTGGGGCACTTTTGCTTACAAAAATCTCCCTTTGGGTTTGAAGAATGTCGGTGCTACCTTTCAACGTGCAATGTCCTATGCTTTTCATGACATCCGTCACATTGTACAGACGTATCTCGATGATCTACCAGCTCATTCAGTCAAACGCCAGGACCACCCTTCCCATCTTCGTGAAATCTTTCTCCGCTGTCGACACTACCGCATCAGGCTCAATCCTCATAAATGTGTCTTCTGCGTTGAATCAGGCCAACTACTCGGGTTTATCGTCTCCCGAGAGGGCATCCGTCTGGATCCCCTTAAAGTCAAAGCTATTCTGAATCTTCCTCCCCCTGCTTCTTTGCAACAGTTGCAGAGCTTGCAGGGCAAAGCAAATTTCTTAAGACGATTCGTTCCGAACTATGCGGAGGTGGCTAAAGGCTTTACACGGTTATTAAAGCGAGATACTCCCTTTCATTGGGATGCTATCGCTCAGGAGTCTTTCGAGCGTCTCAAGGGTCTCCTTGCTTCTGCTCCATTATTGCGACCTCCGAATTACCATCGCGATTATACTCTGTATCTGGCCGCCGCCGATACCACTATCGGCATGGTTCTCGTGCAAGACGATGATGATGACAATGAGCATGTCATATATTACCTCAGCCGCAACCTCTTGGATACGGAAACTCGATACGCTTACGTCGAGAAGTTGTCATTGGCCGCCGTTTGTGCCGTCCAACGTTTCCGACATTATATCTTGTTGCGCACCACGACCGTGATTTCTGATTGCAACTCGATGACGTACATTTTGTCACGTTAGTTGCTAGGGGGCAAATACTCAAAGTGGATCATCATCCTCCAAGATTTTGACTTGGAATTCACTGCTGCCAAGTCTAAGAAGTCCCTGGTCTTTGCTGAGTTACTTTGCTCTTTGCCATCTCCTTCTGCACCCCCTCACTCAGAGGATCATATCCCGGACGAAACTCTTTTTCTGATCAGCACCCTCGATCCCTGGTACGGGGATATTATTGTATATTTGCAGACGTCCTCTTTCCGTCCTGCTGTATCCAAGGATGCTCGACGATGGATCCGTCATTAGTCTCAACCCTATCGCATTATCGGGGACACCCTGTACCGTCTCGGCGTTGACTTCGTCCTTTGCCGATGTCTAACCCTCGAGGAAGCTGAGAGAGTCCTGAATGACTGCCACTCTGGCGCTTGTGGTGGTCACATGTCCGGATATGCCACAGCTCAAAAAATACTTCGCGCTGGTTATTTCTGGCCCTCCATTCTTAAGGATTGCATTCTTACCATCCGTTTGTGTCATGCGTGCCAGATATACCAGCGGAAGATGCATGCGCCACCAGCTCCGCTGCACCCTGTTGTCACCGTTGGCCCTTTTGCAAAATGGGGCATTGATTATACGACCTGTAAGCCTCGCTCAACCGAGGGGCATGGGTTTATTATCGTTGCCGTCGATTACTTTACAAAATGGGTCGAGGCGATGCCCACATTAGCTGAAGACGGTCACACAGCGGCGCAGTTTTTGTTCAACCATGTTATTACGCGGTTCGGAGTTCCGCAGGCCATCGTCACGGATCACGTGAAACATTTCCGTAATCACATGATGACCGAACTGACAATCCAACTAGGCTTACGACATGATAGTTCAACCCCGTACTATCCTCAGTCCAACGGCCAGGTTGAAGCCGTTAACAAGAATTTGGTTACGATGCTTCAACGTACTGTTGACATGCATAAGTCTAATTGGCATCTGATGTTGTTTCCCGCCTTGTGGGCCTACCGAACCTCTGTGAAGGATGCCAATGATTTCACTCCATTTCAACTAGTTTACGGACTGGAGGCTACCCTTCCTATAGAATGTGAAATCCCTTCGTTAAAAATAACCATCGAGTTGCTTCCCAACACTACTCCGGTAGAGAAACGACTTCTTTACCTAGAACGGCTGGACGAGACCCATCGCCTAGCCTCTCTAGCTATCGAAGCTCAAAAGAAAAGAGTTAAAACTCACTTCGACCATACCATCCATCCTCGTTCCTTTGTTGAGGGAGATCTAGTCCTGCTATACAACCAAGCAAATTACAAGCTGGGGGCAGGAAAACTCGAGCCCATGTGGCTAGGCCCTTATATTGTAAAGAAAGTTTTGCAGAAGGGGGCATATGAGCTAGTTGACTACGAAGGTAATCCTCTCGATAAGCCC
Organism: Pinus tabuliformis; assembly: GCA_031772625.1. Taxonomy (NCBI): domain Eukaryota; kingdom Viridiplantae; phylum Streptophyta; class Pinopsida; order Pinales; family Pinaceae; genus Pinus; species Pinus tabuliformis. The sequence continues at coordinate 25,972,441 of CM062805.1, forward strand.
CACAACGGGCTGTACTTGAAAAATTACTATGCATGATTCCATGCACTTCGATTTATACATGCGTGTGTTTTAGCAAGTGTGTTGTGTGTGTGTGTTTTCATGTTTTTGGCTTGGTGTGAAGGCGTGATTGCCCCTTATTGTGTTTTTTCTTCTTGTGCAGATGTCGGGTGCACCTTATGTTGGTTTCGCTGATGGTGCCTGCCGCAACACTCGCAATTTATCCTCTGCGGTGTGGGTGATCTACGATCCTCACGGTGAGTTGATAGATCTTCAAGGTGCGTGTTTAGGCTGTACTACAAACAATGTCGCTGAATATAGTGCTGTTATTGAATTATTAGTCGAGGCAATTAATCTCAATATTCGTACATCGGTTGTTAACCTAGACTCTCAACTTGTCGTCCATCAGCTCAATGGGCGTTATTCCGTCAGAGACCGTCACATTTTAAGGTTGTATTTACGTGTTAAATTGTTGGAAAGGAATTTTGATTTTATCACATATCAGCATATTCCACGACGATTAAACACATTATCTGATGCATTGGCTAATCATGTATTAGATAGACATTTGCGTAATTTATAATCAAAACATCATACAAGTAAGCACATAAAAGCACAATAATAAACCATAGGAATATGTATATATATATATATATATATATATATATATATATATATATCGTGTGGCGCACCAAGGCGCTCAAAAATAAGTGTGCATGTCTAGATAAGGCCTGTGTTCTCCATACATCCGAGACACATGTCTCTCAAAAAACCACCAGTAGGAAACAAAGACCTAGATATCTACTGTGGTGGGTTATGGTCTCTATAATCCACAGCCACTCGTGCCACCCGCCTCAAAAGGCGGTGCATCTTAGGTTCTACTCCCACTGTATGGACCTGAGATGCTATGGGGACCTCCTCTATCTCCTGCTAATCTGGAATCCCTGACAGCAAGCCCTCGAGGTTCCGTATCACGGTCTCCATCGTATCGACTCTCGGAGGAGCCAGGGCCAGAGCTCCAATGCCCTGTGCATCCCTCCGCGCCACTGGGGCTAGGCCAAGGGGTCTCGTCGGTCCTACATCTGCGTACCATAGCATTCATCGTTAGGACATGTACATGAAAAAATAAAAAACATCACAAAAATGAAAAAATCAAAAAATAAGATCAAGTGGCTTACCACCATCATCCCACTGCTCTCCAGTAGGCAGCGGCATGTCTGGGTCTCCACGGAAGTCTATGCTAGCATACGGCCAGTCCTCCACAAAATGGTCTGCCTCTCCAACCACTCTCGGAAGTATACTCCCCATGCCACTGGTCGACTGCCACCTCCTCGTGGCATGACATGGGCCCATCGTGTGGCCCTCGTCTCTCGAGGGCCTCTAGGTGGATCCACGACCATATCCTGCATCTGCAATGTCGGTACCTGCTCCAGCATGAGCGGAACTAAAATCGACCCGTAGCCAAACTGCTTCGACTCACCACGACAGCAGTTGGTCAGCTGTCTTTTCATACTGGTTGTTACTGCCGCTGCCCAGTTGAAAATGGTAGGATTCAAGCATTCGAGAGCCAATCGAAGATGGGCCTTCGAGGCCTCGTGATTGGCCAAAGAGCCCGCTGCCCGAGTCACCATGAAGAGTATAGTTCGAAGGACGATGTCCTCCACCGTGGGAATAGCTACTTTCCCACTTCGCGTCTTGCGTGCCTGTGGGCACACCTGGGCCATCAACATGTCCAGAGTATCACCGCCGGGTCGCTGCCCCTCCAGGATAGGCATCTCACCTCGACGTGATAACCCGGTCAAAAAATAGATATCTGTATAGTCAAACTCAATGTCTCGGCCTCAGATCACAAACTTCCCATCAGTGGGATTCCAGGCTCTGATCAAGAACTCAAGAAGGTCAGGCTGTGCTCGCAGGCGCTGAGTTAAGAAGAATTTGAACAACCCACACGCCCGCAATGCATTTCGGCACCCAGCATCGGCAAATGCCGCTATGTCCTCGTTATCATGAGCTCGCTCCTGCCAAACGAATGCCATTTTACCCTCCATGATAAAAAAAATTCATTAGGGCCCTGTCCATAAAGTTTCATACGTTCAATTTGTCAAAAAACTTGTTGCGCGGCGTTAGCGCGACTGTTTTTAAAACAATCGCGCTGATCATGGTTCCCTTTGATATTTTTTCCGGGTCAGCGCGGAAGTACATCACTCTTCCGCGCTGATCCGGGAGTGGTTGGTGTAAGTTTTTTTTCGATCAGCGCGGACCCGATAAGGAAATCCGCGCTGACCGAGAGCGGAACGAGTTTCAAAAAATCCGCCCAAACCATTACTTCCCACCGTTAAAATGCAGCTAAAACACTTCAAAATGGAGCGTAAAGGAAGATAAACCTAACAGATTGCAGGATGGTTGATGCACGCACAAAGTGGAATTTGGCTCGTCAACCTCACAGCTCCAAGTCGTTCTCCAAAGCTCCAAATGGTAACAATGGTAAAAACTTTATTTACCCCCTATTTATGGTAAAATTTCATAATTAAATATTATTTTTCATAAATGTGGGATTTTTATGATGTGCTTGGTTCCAATATAGTTTTACTATGTATTTATGCATGTGGTGCATATCATTTCGAACAGGTTTACGCGTGCGGTGTTCCTTGTGTAGATTCTCATGCCGGTGGAATTACGATGGTTCTATACACACTTGGTCCCGAAACGTCGTCTTTAAGCTCTTTTTCGACGTGAAATAAGAAAAGATAGCCAAGTCCCCCTCTTGACTCGTTAAAAGAAATGAGAGGCGGTCGCCTTTAAAGCTCTTTTTTCGACCGTTTAAACTTAAAAAGATTGCCGAGTTTTTGTTGTTTCAAACTCGTTATTGGCTCCAAGACGACGTGCTTCTGACCATTTTTCTACTTTTTCGGGTCGAAGTCACTACTTACGAAAAGTACTCCTCGATCATACTGGTCGGGCGGTTCTTTCGAGCATTGTTTTATACTTTTTCGGGCTCGAGAGACACAACTTTACGAAAAAGGACCCCCCTGGAGTTCACTTTTCTATTGTCTTTTCAGACTCCCTAAACATGAAAAGACGCCGAGTTCTTCCTTTGTCAGACTCGTTAAACTTAATGACAATGGATTCTGTCGAAATGACGCCTTCCAAGCATATGCTATCCCCGTCAAGCTTGTCATCAAAAAATAATCGGGGTACTCGCCAGAAATGGTGGGGAAAGTGGAATCATAATCATTGTCATGTCGGCAGTATGTCGCTCTTGAACATGGCACTTGTCCGCATTCATGTCTGGGTGGGAACCTCTCATCTTGTTTTATACTGGCCTCCGTGGGTTTGGGTTATCCTGTTTAACCTCTCATCTGCTCATTGCCTTGTCACCATGACCCTTGATCATTTAATGTCAAATACTGCCAAGTCCACTGTCGTGCCGCCGATATGTTCAAGAGAAGTTGACCTTTGCAAGAATACTCAACCTCCCTCTGATACCTCACACAAAATATCTTGCCTCTATCTCGTGTCGATGATGTGGGAAACATTATGGCCCACCTTCGATCAAAGTCACTTCTTGTCGACTTCAGCTCATTATCCAGGAAGTTGACTTAGAGACTCCCTTCAGGTGCCTTAGAGCTTGCATGCCTTAATGGCAGGTTCTTCGTGTTCGACGCGAGGTTTTCATCATTGGCCTCCGATCGAATGATTCTGCGGGTGTTCAACGCCAGCTCATTGATTCACACGCCGTAGATTGTACCTATAGTACCTTGAGGACCATTGTCATTATTGGTGGTACCTCTTGCGTCTGTTAACAGTTTTCATCATTCACTGGTAATCAGACGATGTTCTTGCATGTTCGACTTCAACTCTCATATTCACATGCTTGAACTTGTACTTTGTTCGGGTCGAGATGGAGCGCAAGACCCTGGATTTTGTCTCTTGAGATCCAGGTTGCGGTTGTGGATTATCATGATCATTACATGACTCATTGATGGATGGCTGCGCCCATACCTGAGTCTTCATGGATGGATGCGACCATACCTTTATTATCATCACGGTCTCATTAGCTGGGTGGCTGCGTCCATACCACAGACCTCTTTTGTATGTCTTTTGGATGGCTGCGCCCACGCCTAGACTACATGTAATTTATTATCAGAGATATCAGTTGTACATACGTGCAGGTTCTTCCTGGTGGTGTTCCAATTCAGCCAGTTTCGTAAAGCATTTCACCCCTCCCACTCTCTCGGGCTTCATGCTTTAGGGGGCATCTGTTACACAGTAATTTTTCACTGTCTTCCTACCAGTCTTCCTACTGTGTCATGAGTCCAAATTAATCATGCTCATGCTCTCTAATGTTTCCAAATGACCCACTTTGCCAAAGTTTTGCTATCATCGCGACTGTTATCAAAATAAACGCATTGATGAAGCGCTCCAAAATAGACCAAATGCGCTGCCAGCGTGGAAGTACACGTGATTCCCGCGCTGGTCGAATTTCATGAGACAACGCATCTGTTATTTATATCTGATCGCGTTGATATGACTTTCTTTGTTATTCAACAGCGATGTCAGCGCTCCAGTGCAGTTATGAACCCGCGCTGATCCAGTCTGGGCGAGTTTGTTCTAACAGCCGGCCTTCCAGATGACTCCAGACCTGGTTGTTGGCCTTGTAAATGTCGCCCTCCCTTCTCTGGCATGTCTGTTTCGTCATTTGAGCCACCTTCCTTGGAGATAAGCTCATCCTCCCACCATTCATGGAGACTCCTTCTCCTACTTAAGCTTCCACCATTGCCATGAGCTGCTGGTTTGGAATTCATAGTGCTTGGAGTGTTGTTGCTAGTGTGTGAGCTTGATAGGTAGCTGGTGTGATAAGTGTGGGATTGCTAGAGAGCTTAAGGAAGGTTGTGAAGTGTTTATTTCTTGTGTAAACTTGTGTGAGAGAGAGCTTTTGTCTTGGGAGATCTACCTCCAAGGGTGAATGCTTGAGAGACTTGCTGGCTGGACCCTCTTGAGAAGGATTTGACGTCAGAACTATGGTTGTATTCTTCTTTGTTTATTAATAATAGACGACTATCATTATGGTTCCACTCTTAATGTCTTTATGATGATGTTTGAGTTATATCCTTTCTGACTGATATATAGTTGCATCTACTAGATTTTATGCTTGTGTCTGTATCGTTCTTTGCATGTGCAGGTGTCTGTGCACGAGGATCGTGAAGATTGTGACCAGCCGGGGCAAAGGGACGGGAGCATCAACTCTTCTACAAGTACTAGCATTGGAATCCAGGTAGGCCTTCATCATTGGTCTTTCATTTGTAATTAGGAACCTGTGTGTTAGCATTGTTTGATTGTTGCTAGACCTTGTTTGGACTAGTAGGGATCGCCTCTGTCCGCAGAGGGGATTTACCTCCACAACGCTTATCACCTAGTAAGAGGGCTAATGCCTTTACAACCTGCATTATGTAGGAGGACCAAGAAGAGCTCCAAAATGGCTAAGTGTGGGAGCAATTGAGTAAGAGAGAGAAATGCATCTGAACGAGACGCAAATATGGATCACACACATGACAAACATCAATACAAGCCAAGTTAATGCACTAGACTTGTGAACAACAATCACACCTTGAAATGACAACAAAGCGACACTTATTTTTAAGTGCGAAAGTTGAAATGACACATTACGATGCTTAAAACACAAATTGCGACAAGAGTGTCAACTATGACCAAAAGGTGTGCTAAGCTATAGGGATGTGTCTAGCACGTATTCTTATGATATGTAGGACCATTCAATGCATACGAGTGCACTTGGAAGACCTCTATTGATATGAAATGGTGCGACACATACAAGAGTGAAAATCGTTAGAAGCGACATTTGCAACAGTAAGAAAACTCTAAAATGACATTCGCAAAAGGTAGAGAAATTAAAATTGACACATGCTCATATCTAACCTTATTATTACCTACGATAGACCACCTAAGGTACTATCTTCTTCGTCCCATCTCTCACATCTCTTGCTTCCTATCCCCCATTGGAAACTCACGTTTTGCTCATTCATAGTACAAGATATTAACTCTATTAAAAAATATTTCTAAGTTTTGGTTTGCATGCAAACCACCCAGTGGAGTTGCCAATGTTGATGTATGTCAATGTTTCAAATTTCGCAAAACATTGCGAGAATATTCCCTATTTCCCCAACGAGCAAATTAAATACAAGTTACAAAAAATATATATAACAATAAAATGAAACTAGTAAGTGGGACCCTACCTTAATATCATCACATGAAAAGCCTTTGCCATGTGCAATGATATAAGAGAAACTGGTGCATCTGATTTTCTCTTGCATTTATATTTTGACCGTGTTTGAAATAAAGGCAAAGTGTTTTGCTGTGAAAATGGAAAATGAAAAAAGGAACCTAAGCATATGTATATTGATAAACAACCAAAGTTGCCAAATGTGCTAAGGTTCCACAAAGCATAAGAATAAAGTTAAAATTTTGTTGCCATACATTGAAATTATATAGGTCCTAATGCCAAAGTTCAGGAACCATTCTTATAAGGACTTAGTCTTAATCTTTGGGCAGAAGCAATTAACTGTGAAAATTACATAGTAAATCACACTCATACTAAGGTTTTAAAGAATATCACTCCAGAAGAAGCATGGAGCTCAATTAAACCAGATGTAAGTCACTTTCGTGTTTTTGGAAGTGAAGCATGGGCCCATATTCCAGATGAGAAAAGTGAAAAATGTATTTTTGTTGAATATTATGAAGATGTCAAAGGATATAGACTTCTCCAACCTAAATCCAAAAATGTTATCATTAGAAGAGATGTAAAGTTTGTTAAAAATATATTGGCCTACGAGCCTAGTTCGGTGGATGTGCCACCTCTCTCTATCCCTTCTACTTCTGAAAATATTCCTTCTTCAGATGATGACAGTGAGGATGAAAATCCTCCCCCACCTTCTCAGGATCCTCCTTCAGCTCCTTAGCTTCCAAAATGGGTCTGCGCTACTTGAGATGCAATAGGTGCTCCTGCAGGTGATCCTACAGATCAACGTCGTACATGTTCTCAATTCGATAGAGCCTCTTCTTTACTGGCTCAAGATTCAACGAATTATGATCCTGAAACCTTTGAAAAAGATTTAGGCCATCCAGATTGGGATGCAACTATGAATGAAGAATATCGTTGATTATTGGAAAATGATACATGGGACCTTGTTCCTCTTCCAAAGGGATGCAAACTTGTTAGATGCAAATGGATTTACAGAAACAAGTTTGGACAAGATGGAAAAGTTGATAAACATAAAGCTCGTCTTGTCGCTAAGGGGTTTCCACAAGTTGAAGGCATTGACTATACTGAAACCTTCTCCCCTGTTACCTAAATGAACTCTATCAACCTTGTTCTTTCCCTTGCTGCCTCTTTCAAATGGGAAGTCCATCAGATGGATGTTAAATTCGCCTTCTTGCATGGGAACTTGCATGAAGAAATATATATGGAACAACCTCCTGGATTTATACAAGCAGACTCTAGCCTTGTATGTCAGCTTAAGAAATCCCTTTATGGTCTCAAGCAAGCCCCTCAGGCTTGGTATGCTATTTTAGATACTGGCTTTCCTAGGTATCATTCTAACAATACTGTCTACACCAAGAAAGTGGGTAAGTCTCTTATCATTCTTGTTCTTTATGTTGATGATATTATCCTTACTGGTAGTGATCCCAACATTATAAACCATGTGAAGTCCAGCCTTAAAAGGCAGTTTGAAATGACAGACTTAGGACACTTGCATTATTTTCTTGGTCTTCAAGTCTTGTAATCCAAAGAAGGTATTTCCCTTTCCTAGTCCAAGTATGCCTGTGATCTTCTATGCCACTTTCACATGGAAGTCTGTAAGCTAGCCCCTTATCCCTTTTAGTCTGGAGCCAAACTTTCAGTCACTTGTACTTCCCCTGAAGTTGATGCTACCTTATACCGTCATCTTGTTGGAAAACCTTTGTATCTGACCCATACTCGCCCTGAACTTTCCTTTGTTGTTGGCCTTGTTGCTCGGTTTATGAAAATAACACATGAAAGTCATTGGAAAGTAGCTAAAAGAATACTTCATTATGTTAGAGTTATAGTTCAGTTTGGGATTCATTACAGTGTAGAAGCATCTCCTCTACTAGTTGGTTTCACTGATTTTGATTGCGCTGGTGACCCTGATGATCAGAAGTATACTGCAGGTTATGTATTCACTCTTGGTTTTGGACCTATTACATGGGCTTGCAAGAAAAAAAGTGCCATTTATCTTTCTTCAACAGAAGAAAAGTATTGTACAGTCGTTGAAGCTAGTAAGGAAGCCCCGTGGCTTTGTCTGATCCTGTCAGAGTTTGGTTTTTAGTAGAAAAATCTGACTACACTTTGGTGTGATAATCAAAGTGTCATTCAACTATGCAAATATCTAGTCCAACATCAGCGCAAAAAATACATTGAAATACACATGCACTTCATCAGAAATCTCATTCATGACCATGTTCTTAAAGTGCAATATTGTTCAACCGATGATCAAGTTGACGGCATCTTTACAAAGGCTCTCACAAAGGCGAAGTTTACTAAAATTTGATTTATGGTTGGAATTCAGGAAGTTTTCAATATGGGGGGATAAGCTCTAATGCCTCCTTCCTTCTCCTATTGTGTCATATTTGTACATCCTTAAATCCTATCCCAAGTTGTTCTTAAGGGGGGATGTTAGGATATTTTGACACACAGGAAATAATTAAGTATAACTTGGTCCAATGTATAGTTAGGTAAAGTGTGTTTCTTTAGTATGTACGTTTTGTAACTTACAATCCGTTGGTCAAGGTATGTTCTAGACATGAAGTGATCTGATAGTCCAGTCTCTCCTCAATATTACCGACACTTGATCCGTGTCTTAACACCTGATTGGTCCATGATCTCTATTTAAAGAGCATGGAGGGTCATTTGTTAGGTGACCGTTCATGAGAGAAGCTTATGTAAATTTTCTTTCTTTCACATTAATAAATTTCCTGAAGTGGCCGCATTGGCTCATGCCATGGACTGTTGCCCTCTTTGAGGGTGTTAACCATGTCATGAATACTGGTGTACTGATTTATGATATGTTTGTGAGCAGTGTCCTTTGGTGTTCTATCTAAGGAACTTACCCTGTAAATTCCTACACTGCTAAGCTGCACATTTTTTTTCTTCTATTAATCTGTTGAACAAATTTTACAAGATTAACTTAAACCCATAAGAAGGAAGACTTGGCTTCCTTCACAATATGTTCGCACCTATCAATTAGGAAGTTCTTTTTCTCTCACATATCTACAAAAATCTATTCGCTGGAAGCCACCCTGACCAATGATCCTCACCCAAATCCCACTGGACTATCCCATTCCTATTGGATGGATAAATATTTTCCTTATGCTAAATTTTCTATATCACTGTCTACTTTGAATCATCCACACCTTCTCTTCCTCCATGCGAACCACATTTCAGAATGTTTCACATAAGTTTCTTAATGTTCTCAACATGAACACCACAACAACAATATCTTCAAGGAACAAAAACAAAGACTCCAAAATAAAATGAATCAACACAAATGATGCATAAAGTAATATGATAAATACATCAACAAAACCCTCTCCACAATACTAAATCTTCTCACAAACAATTGCTGGACACAACCAATAAATTCGAGAATAAACAAGATGCTACCAAACACAAAAATGATATCCAATCAATCACTACATCTCCTTGCTCTCTGCACAAAATACTGGCTGAAACATACTTCTGCTACCTATTGCAACACGTACAAATTGGTTGAGAATTTTTGCAATACAACCCTTACAACTTGCACACTATTCTTCTATCTCACACTCACTAAATACATCAAAAGAACCAACAATACTATCATTGAGCTTTCTCCAATATATAGATGAACTGAGGTGATTAACTCAATAATTACCAAGAACTACTGAGCTCAATTTTTTTTTTCATATGCTTGATTTGATCCTGATTCATCTCTTTGACTAGATCTTTCCACTAACTCCATTTCATGAAGGATATTTTCAATGTTAATCAATTTCTAGAAAAGTTCTAAATAAGGCAAGACGGAAAAACCATAAATTACCCTAAGATGCACGAGGAATGCAGAGAAAAACACTTCCAAGATGTATACGTGGCTCTTGTGAAGGAAACCTACATATACTCGACACGCTGCTACCAAACACCAAAATGATCCCCAATCAATCAATACTTCATCTCCTCGCTCTTTGCACAAAATGATGGTTGAAAAATACTTCCACTACCTGTTTCAACACCTGCAAACTGCTTCAGAAATTCCACATTACAACCTATTGTAGCAGCTACAACCACCCTCCAAAATTTTACCTTTTCTTCGTTTTGGAGCTTCCCTTCTAAACTACAACAACTCATCTCGCACAGAACCATGGACTTTTTCTTTGATTGAAATTCATGCTTTGCACTATGGCTTGTGTTTTCTTACTTAGTTTACTATCTAACCCACAAGATGATCTCTTGCTTGGTTTCCACCCAATTTCGGGCTTCCCTTAGAGAAATGCGCAATCCTTGACGGAAACCAACCTTGCTCTTGGGAATTACGTAGTTCAAGCTGACAACGAGCCTTCAGCTCCAAAATTGCATAGAGCTAGTGGACAACCAACCTTTAGTTGGGAAATTGCACAGAACATGAGAGGCAACCCTGAGCCACTCAGACTAGAAATTGTGCAGGACCTCATTGTGCTCAGAAACTGCGCAGTGCATGAGCCAGAGAGTTGCCCAGTCCTTTCTAGAACTATGTAATATTTCTAAGCAATTCAAGGCAGGTTCCCCCCCACCCCCCTGGAAAAGAAAGAAAACTGAAGGGAAAGAAACATCCCTAAGAAGCAAGGATCTATTATTAGTTTCCCGAAGGTCGCACATTGTTATCCTTAGAAGTTTCTGCCAAGTGTCGCTTTCGTCCTTGATCCCAAGCATGCACGTCATAAATTATAATTTGATCAATTCCATGTAATGGATGCCTCTAGAGCTCATTCATACATTCAATCATCAAGCTCTATCATTCCCAAGGAGATCAAGGATCCTTTGGAGCGTTGTCATCTCTTTTTCGGGTGAGTTTTACTTTTATTGCCTTTTGCCTCTTTTTTCTGTTGCTTTTTTTGTTTAGCTTGTGTGAGTGATATTTCACATGTTTCTTTGAACGAATGCCAGATTTTTAACTTGTGTTAGCTTGTAGAAGTGTTGTTTCAAGTTATAGATTTACTTTCCCAAGTGTCACATGAGTTTTCCTGTTTTTGCCCCAACGGTCGTTTTTGTGCAGACTCCCTTCACATGCATCAGTTTCCTTTAGTTTAATCAATTGATGCATTTGTTTCACATGCATACATCAAAACTTATTTAGATATGAACATAAAAAAATCATCATCCTTCAGATTTTCTTGGTTTTTACATTCCCATGGGCAGATCTGGGCTCCCCTTGTCCAGATCTCACACTTCACTACATGCACTGCGCAATCTGGGAGCTCAAGACCTCTGCCTTGGCTTCTAGAATTGCGCAGAGTCTGTCCTAGACTAGCTCCAACTGCACACTGCGCAGTTCCAGGAGCCAGTCTCCCAGCTTGGCCACATGGATTGCGTAATGCACAGTCTCTCCCAAACCCTAGCCCAGATTGAACTATGCATTGTGCAGTTCCATCCATCAAGCTTCCGCACTGACTGCTGGGACTACGCAGTGCACGATTCCCAAAGTTATTCAGTCATCCCTGTCGGTCAAAATTGCGCAATCCCTCTCATCAAATGCCCTGATTACTACTTGATCATGCTGTGAAGTTAGATTTGTAAGAGCTAATGATTGCTTTCCATGAGTGTCCCTTCTGTCCCACAGGTACCGCACTCATGAAGAACTTCTCTCCAGCAGTAATTGTACCATGGAACCAAAGAGAACTTCTTCAAGAGAGATGACTGAAAGCAGTATTGGGGAAGCAGTTGAGCAAGTGCCAGTTAACTTGCCAATGTATGCAGACACTCAAATACTCATGGAAAAGGGTTCAACACTATCATGGCAGAAAGTCCAAAAACAATAGCAGGAGGCAACAATCCAGTACAAGATCAGGGAAAGAGGAAGTTACTGATATAATAGAGGGAGAACAAAGTTGTAGAGTAAAATTGGATTTAATCTTCATGCAGGAATATTTGGTAGAAGAAGAAAAAGGAAGCAGAGGACACATATAACAGAGCAAAGGAAGAGAGAAAAGCAGAGTTTACCGATAGCATAACTGAGATTGCAGCAAGAAGAAAAACAACCAAAGGAAGGATGGGAGTTGAGGAGGAAAGAATAGGAAGAGAAGCAAAAGTGAGAAGAAGAACAAAGGAAAGGCACAATGACAAAGAAAACAACACCAATACATGTTGATGAGTTGGAACAACCAACAACTGGGAAAAGAGTGAACAAGTACAGGTTCCCTTACCAATGCTAAACACAAGAACCAAGTCTGTCTTGAGATCGATGAGTACATGGAGCAAATAAAATGAGAATTCACTAGGGAAGACTTGGAGCTGAGCGCACTTAACATGCAAAAGTACTACCAATGAACACTATATCTATGCACCATGCCAAAAGCATTCATCACAAACATAAGAAGGACTACCACCATCAGGTTGACCTAAAGCATATTATGTATAGTGCCAACACCCTATTGACATCAATGCCAACACTACAATGCCAACAAAAAAAACCACGTTAAACACTATCATGGTGATAAACTAGTGTATTCTGTCATGCCCGGGAAAAACAATTTCTGATATTCATGCATTTGTTTGCGAGCCTATTCCTTTTGCTACATGACAAATCTTGGTTATTTTTTCTTGGCTCTTTTTCAATATATATATATATATATATATATATATATATATATATATATATATATATATATATATATATATATATATGTTCTTCTTTATATTATCATTTTCCGAATTTGTTGCCACTTTCTTTCATAGATATATCACAAGCATATCTTTTCAATTCAACATCACGTCAATAACAAAATTTTTTCAACCCTCACTTCACTGCCAAGGGTTTTTATTTCCTTTGTTTGAATAATTATATTTTCCCCTCCATTCCATACTCGACTTACGCCATATGAATTTGCATAAAGGTAAATAGGTCTCGTCATCGTCAGTCATTTCCTCCATTCATTAAATCTGAGAAATATACTATCATTGTTTTGTTATTTCTATATCTAGACCTCTGTAAAATCCAAAAGAGTGCCTCAAACCATTACGTATGTCAATTTTTTTTACATTATGACTATGAAAACCTATTTTTATCATAGGTGTACTCTGATGATGCATTAAGTGATTATCCTTTTCCCTACAAATTTTCTTTCCCTAATTATTTGTTATTTAAAATATCATGTAATAGTAGATCTGTTGATATTGAAATATTTTATTTTGTAATGACCTCCATAATGTTTCTTTTACAACATGAGTTTTTATAGTCAAAACTTAGGTAGGTGAAGGAATAATAGAGACAGAGGGCTGGGGATAAGGAGGGATAAAATGCCTAGGGGCTTTGTTTATTTTAATGGATATTTTAAGGAATTGAGGTAGTTGATCCAAACTCGCATTGTAAATTTAACCGACCAATGTGTTTCTCAGCCTCTGTAACCTTCTATCCATAGCAGGCCTAGTATTTATATCTCAATGCCACCTCATATTTCAACACCAATTGCAGTCCCTACCAACGACGATTGACAAAAAATTATTCAACCACAACCATTACGTTCAGTTTAGGGATGGCCAAAAACTTCATGGCCTCCCCCTCCACCTCTTGAACCTCATGTATCACATCAGTTTCAATCAACTTCCTCTCATTTTGTCCCTACTCTATAACCAACAACCCAGTCTTCCAGGCCTGCTGACCAACCCCACAATCTTCTGCTCAACTATATAAGCATATCCTTAACCCTCCTCAACCCACTGCCATATATGAGAAGAAAAAGGCCCAGGTCACGAAATTAAGCTCCTCTCATGATTCTTCTCATTTTGTCTCATCCCATCTCCACCAACAAGAGCAACAAGATGAAAGTTATCCCTCTCACAGGCCATAATAACAATTTATGAACATTTTTAGATTGAGTTTTATTTATGGGTGGATCATGCTTCATTTTTTCTATTGTTCAATTTATCTTCTCAACACTTATTTACATAATTATTACAAACTTATGATATGATTTTATATGTATATGTGGATGGTTAAAAATCACTCATTTTTTGATGGTATATTTTGGGTTTTGATGATACATGTGCTATAATACGTTTTTGAGGATCCATGTGCAATTTGAGGATGCATATTTCTTGATTATCATGGTGCTTAATGAAGGAGAGACAAGGGGTGTTTTTGGAGATACAAGGTGCTTATCTTTTTCTATTTAATAATGGTTATTTTAGCATGTATATGCATGGATGATGATGCCTTGTTTTCATAATGGAGGCATGGAGGTTGTGTTTTCTTATGCATATTTTGTAACAACATTATTTAATTTATTATATTTTATTTGGAGACACATGGCACATATGGTTTATGATTATTCAATTATTTATGGGAAAATGTTTGTGTGGGAAAGTCATATTAAATGAATTATCTTATGGATTAGGAGGGTCCCACTTACTAGGGAATTTAAGTATAATGACTTATAAAGTTAATTTTATTTAACTTTCCATTTGAAAACCCCATCCTCATATTCTGATCAACAGTTGATTAGAAAATAAAACACAAGAACTCCAAAGGCGGTTCAACTTTCAAACTGCTTCTAGGAGGCATAAAAGAGGAAGATGGCCTATGAAAGGAAGAAAGAGAATACTGTAATGAGACTCTATGCATTAAGTTTTCATTCCTTCCTTTTGATTTCAATATTATGTGTTAAAAGAATCTGAACCAAAAGGTGGAAGAAGATCATTTTCGAAGGGAAGATACAATCAAATGAGCAATTCCACTCATCCTTTGGACATATTTTTTTTAGGTAACTTGATTTTTGATCATTTCATTTGTTGTTTGATGGTCTGGTTTGTATTTGACCAATGTTAACAACCATTAGTATTGCAGAGAAGTAGGTTGTCTATTATTGTATCAGATCATTTGAAGGTATTTGAAGGTCATCTCATCATTTATTTTCTTTCCATAACTTCTGTATATGACTTCTTTACATTGCAAATATTCAAAATATCATCTGGTTAAGACTATTTGCAGGAATCTACCTTTTTATTCTACTGTACTCACAGGCATTTGATTAATACATCAACCTTATTTTTCTCTATATTTGTTGTGCATATTTCTCACAGAAATTTATACTTCTTAAACAATAGTTCTCTTTTATTTATAAAACCTAATGAAACTGAGGCTCTACAATTGTTTGAGGTAAAAATCTTTGAAACTTTGATTAATCTATTTCTTTTTATGTTTGATTTGTAATTTCTGGTCGCTGATTCTTCAATGTGCAATCCTTTATTTAAGTTTTTTGGTGAAATTTCAACAAATTTTTGTGAATATTAAATTTTAGTTTCATTTTCTGTTTGAATCCCTTGTAAATAACTTTCTTTCATTATGTAAAACTTGTAAATTATCTTCAAAAAGCGGTCACAAAATTAGGGCATAAATTTATGGGCAGAGTTGTTCCATTATCTCACTCGCCCTAGTGAGATCTAAGGGGCTGGTAGAGATAAGTATAAAAAAATCTCTTTGATTAACAATCTTTGATGACTAGATTGGGGACGATTAGTTCCCTTATTATCTCAAATTTGTCTTGAATTCATGACTATTCAATCTTTGAAACAACCTAATCTTGGATTTCTTCTGCGTGATCAGACTAACATTGCTCATTCATTACTTGATTTCATCCTTCAAAATGTTGTTTTCAACAAAAAGTGTGCTCCTAATTGGGTTATTATCTCACGAGACATTCAATTGCGAGAAGAAGAAGAGGCTTTTCAAAGGAAAATTCGTGAGCATGAAAATTTAGCTCATAGATAATTGATTCATCACTATCTTTTATTCCTTTTCTTTTAATTTAATAAATGACTATTTGATCAAATCAACAACCTGATCTTTTTCCACAATTGAATGATCAAAGGCACATCATTAATTATTTACTTCGTTACATCTTGTACAATGCCCCTATTATTAATTAATTAAACCAAGATTGGGCTGTAGTTGCATGGGAAATTGAAATCGCTGACGAACAAGGAATTATAATCAACCAACAATGTGAATTTTAATGCCAACCCATACACACTCCTCATCAATGATCTTTGTATGAGTGCTGAACCTCGATCCTATAGATGTATCAGAGGCAAAAGTCCTGAATATACTCCTATTGATGAAATTCAAAGACATAGAGTTATATTAGAAGTCAAAGCTCGACGCTGATTTCTACAAAGTCTAACTAGCTCTTCTAGGACTACCTCTCCCACAAAGTGTATCATGTATAGGACTCAATCACAACCCTCATCCAGAACCCAAGGGTCCACGGCCTCTGGATCTTCCTCGTCAAGTTCAAGCTCGATTTCTAGTTCAATTATTTCTATTGGATCAATTTATTCATCTTTCACTCCTCATTAGTTAACCACTAACCCTGTGAATGTCATCCATAAATATGGCTTGTTTCAATTTGAAGAAGATCTTAATGCTACACCTTGGCATGTACAATCCCCTTAAAACATGGCACTAACCAAGGTGCCTCTTCCAAAATTTGAAGATCTTTTACCTATATACAATGTTTTTAGTCTTTCACTTCTCTTTGTCAACCACTAACCCTGCGAAAGTTTCCATAAATATTGCTTGTTTCAATTTGAAGAAGATCTTAATGTCGAACCTTTGCATGTATAATCCCCTTTAAACTTGGAACTAACCAATGCACCTCTTGCAAAATTTAAAGATGATTTAACTTTAAACTTGACTTTGCTATTCCCTGAGATTTCTTCTTCCTATGGTCCAAGTTTCACTTTTTGAAACCTTACAGAAAAAATGTTATAGAAAAAATTTTAAACTGACCTGTTTGAGATTGATTTCTAGGGCATATAAAAACCTTAACTACCATGGTGAATATATATGAAAACATATCAAAACAATATCGTTAACTTGAACTAGATGTTCACGACAATTTCACCTAATCATGGTCCAAGTTGCATGGTCTGAAGCCTCATAGATTTTTTTTATAGTGAAAACACTGACCTGTTTGAGACAAATGTTAGGAGTATTCAAAAATCCTAACTTCCTTGGAAAATGTTTCCAAAATATAACAAACCAAGATTTTAAAATTGAAACAAAGATTTCTCATGATGTCTTCTCAATATTCTCCAAGTTTCATCATCTGAAACATCCCATAAATAACTTATAGCGAAATTTCCATGATGAACTGTTTGAAGCAGCAGTGTCCCTGGGATCATGAGCTTTGATACCAAATTTTATGATCATTGTTCCTTCCAATGATAAGAAACCAATAATTATAGTCCTTTTCGAGGGGGAAACCTCTTTTTACAAAGAATACAATTTATATGAAAATATTTGATGATCATAAGACTAGGACTCCTTAGTGTATATATAGGAGACAAATGGTACAATTATAAAAAATAGGTCATGAGGGGTTCTAGCCTACTGTTGATGGTAAAAAATGACTTCATCAACATCAAGGAATGCCACCTAGTCAGAGTCCCAAATCAAACTCCTATCCGTTTGTGTAGCGGCTCCAACTGGTTCAATTGGGTCCAGTTACCCCCTCTCTCCCCTTGTTGGCTTATAGTTTGTCTATTACTTACCAACAAAAAGAGAGAAATTAGATCTTCCCTCTTGCTGTGCACATGCAAGAAAAAAAATCCTTAAGATGGCTTGAGGGCTCAACTAAGCCACACCTAAATTCTGCCCTTGAATAAGGGGACTTCTATGATGCATGCTTAAATCTAAATGCAGATTTACTCTAACATGCAAGCGAAAAACTAATCCTATCTCGAATTGGAAAAATATAACTCTCTTTCAATTCAAGAGAAGATGAATTAACTAACCAAGGGAAGATGGTTGTTTATATGATTGAATTCATTATATAATTTTCATCAATTAAAAAGAAGAAGTTCTTTTAATTAATGAAAGAGAAAACAAAACATGAATGTATTTAAACAATAAATAGTTACTGCTTAGTGCATTCCTATTTCAAAGAATTCATATTAATTCTATTTTTGTTATGTTCCTTAGAGATAACGCCTACAAAACTTCAATAGCATAAAACAATTGATATGCCAATAATGCTCAATCAGAATGCCATACACTATTTAGAACAATAATTAAAATCAATTAGAGAAATTATGGCAGTAGCGGATTCACTTACAATCTAGACAAGAGTGCATTGGAATGAAACTTTATTAAACTCATACCAAAACTTCATTACAAATTTTCAGTCGATGAGTAGCTTTAGCTCCTTGGAGAAATTGCTTATAGTAGTGCAAAGCAATCTTCTATTTTAGAACTCAAAATGCTTTGTTTCTCGATAATTCAAGTCACAATACATTACACAAGTGCAAATGCACAACAAGAAAAATCACAGAATTTTACCAACACCTCAAATCTGAAGTTTTCCCCTCACCTACAACTATAATCTCCTACGCAAGAATGCTTTCAGAGCCTCTAGTTGCAGATAATAAGAACTCGTTCCTCATTCTCAAAACTGATATTTAATAATTAAAAGAATCTCCAACAATGGAGAATTGCTGAGAGTATTTTTCCAAATCTTGAATTAGAGCTGAAAATTCCCAATTTTTCTCTTTGCTAGTCTCTTTCCATTGCTCCAAAGTGCCTCAGATCTGAACTTCTCTAACTGATCTCCCGCTACAAACCAATCAAAACATAAATAAAAATAAATTAAATTGCATATTAGAAATCGGAAAAACAAACTCTCATGAAATCACTAAATTAAAATAAATAAAATCCAAAGAAATTCCATGCTATGATTGTTTCAAATGGATATGATTAGCCTTTGAGTATTACTAGGGAATGAATCAATGATAGCAGTTTTATCAAGCCAATAAAATTTTCCCATATCAAATTAGGAAAAACCAATTGTTGTTGCAAATTCATTACTTTGTTTTCTGCCAAATTTTTGGACCATTAATGATTAAATATGCTAAACTTATCATTCCCAGAATATTCTTCTCAGTCTTAGCTTTCTAACTTTATTTGGCCAAGTAAATCTTGAGATATGCTTCTCCAAAGCCAAGATGTCAAAACTACCAAAATTTTGAAAAAATACATGCCTAGGCCAAAATTGAGCAAATTAATTAAAAATCCTAATCTCAATTAAATTAATAGTTATTAATTAACTAAATAATTAAAATTAATTAATTACAATTATTACATTAATTAATATACCAATTAATTAAATTATAATTACACATTATGAAATTAATTAAAAAATAAATAAATTTAAATTAAATTAATTTAATTTAATTTATTAATAAAAAATCTCATAGAAATACGTGCCAATGGATTAGTGGCTCTTGGCTCCATGTAATGGACCATGAATATATGAGAATGAGGGAACTCATATAATGGGAGGCATAAGAGATAAAAAGGGAGGTATAAGGAGTAGTGAGAAGAGGGATTCCGGGGAAGAAAAATATTGGGGGTTTTAAGAAATGTGTCCCGAGATGAATATGTCTCGAGATGAGGAACTGATAAGGAGGTTGTGAGTGGGCGATCTAAAGAGGTTTCCGGGTTTCGAAAGTAAGAATTTCAGAGGTTAATTAAAAAGGGAGTTACAAAATTTAAAGCTCTGAGGTCCCAGGAATTACGGAGTGAGGTGAGGAGTGAGGGAGGAGAGGAGGGTCTTCATTTAAGAAAAATTACAGTGGTTGAATATATTATTTATATATCAAAAATTATAATCACTATTAATAAGTGGTTTCGAGATTTCAGATTTGGTAAATTTTTTGAAATTTAACTGAAATAAATTTTTGAAATTGGGATTCAAGACCGATCTCAGATGGTTTTAAGTACTTGGGATTTCAGTTGAAAGCAAATAATTACTCTAGAGCAAATTCGCAGTGGTTGACAGATATATATTATAAAAAAGTCTCGGCTTGGGAATTCAAGTGTTTATCCTTAGCAGGAAGAGTTATCTTAACGCAACTTGTGCTAACGCAAATGGCTGTTTACTGGGCTCATATTTTTTACCTCCCTGCAAGTATCATCCTCAAAATGAATCAGATTTCGGCTAACTTTATATGGGGTGGTAGATCTAATCAGCAAAAATATCACCTTGTTAAGCTGGAAATGCTCTCTTTGCCCAAGAATATGGGAGGATGGGGATTGCTGGACATGAGAACTTTTGGAAAAGCTCTCCTCTGCAAATCTCTGTGGAGAGGAGTTTTTGGGGAAGGCCCGTGGAGCTCCACCATAAAAAAGAAATACATGAAAGGGCGGGGCATAAAATACTGGTTCAGAAGAGGCAGGATTGGAGCCAAATATGGCTTGGCCATTTGGCTCAGTTTTCGCAAGATTGAGAATTATTTCTTAAAGCATCTGAAGTGGAGTTTACAATCAGGCAACAATATCCTTATAGGTATAGATCCTATTATGGGTGGTCGGCAAGGCATAGCTATGCCACGAGAGCTTATTATGTTTTTCCACAGATTTGGCTTTTTTACCTGGGACAAGCTCATATCTGAGTGGCATGGTCCAATCCCTATCTGGAAAGAATTCTCCGAGTTTGGCATGCTTGCGTCTTTGGCTGATCTGTGGCTTTCAGTTAAGGCGTCACTGTCTGCTTGCGGCTTTCATTGTTCTTCCACAGCTGACTATCTGTCGTGGGCTATTCCAAATACCTGTTTTAAGCATCCTTCCGCTGGCTTGCTTTTTCCACTGCTGTTATGGAAGTCAAGGTGCCCTCCAAAGCTTATTTTATTCTCATGGTTGGTGTTCTAGAACAAAAACTTGACTTGGGAAAATTTGAAGAAAAGGAGTTGGCACGGCCTGAGTAGATGTGCTATGTGCAAGTCTCATGAAGAATCCAATCTCCATATGTTTTTTAAATGTCAATCCTCGCTACAAGTTTGGAAAGCTTTGGCAATCATATACGGTTTCCCCCTCACTGATTTCGATTCATCTCAGGAAGCTTATTTATGGTGGAGTGGACAAAAAGATCAATGGAGGTCTAAGGTTATTCTTGTCCCCTGGTTTTTGTGGAAATGGAGGAACCACAAAATCTTCGAAGACTCAAAGATGCCCCTGCTGTCAATTGTTCAACAGATAGTAACATCCTTTGAAGCTATGCCTTCGAATCAACCCAAAATGAAAAAAAACATCAGTAAGTCGCATAGCTACATCGACAAATGTCCTCCATGTGCATTTTTTGATGGTGCTGAGCAATGGGGTGTTTGTGGCTGCGGGGTACTCATCATTATGGATTTAGACCTTAAATTCAATATTTCTTGGAATGGGGGTAAAGGCACAAACAGTTTGGCTGAGGCGAGGGCCCTTACTGGCCTTCTTGCTTTTTGTTCCTTCTGTGATATTCAGGCTATCTCTATTTTTGGTGACTCAAAATCTGTAATTGATCATGTTTTGGGGTCATGCCACATCAGATGCCCTCACCTGGCGGGATGGATGGCCTGAATTATATATTTTTGGGGTCTCATAAAAGACAAATCCATTCATCACATCTGTTGCTCTCGGAATCAACAACCGGACTGCCTGTCGAAACAAGGTCTACTTCTTGATGCAGGTAGATGGTCCTTGAAGATTGAAGATGGTGAGAATTCCTGCTTCATTCAGGATTTCTCCATTCCCGGCTTATGATCCCTCCTATGGTGTTTCTTTTCTTCGGCTTTATCTCTATCATCTGTTTTGCTGTTTATCTTTTTGACAGGTTGAGGTCAATGGCCTGTGATCTAGTATCATATATGCTAATGACCTGTGATGCATATAGAATATGGCTTATGATGTATCCATCTTTGATTTTTGTCTATATTTGTTATTATGTTTATGCTTTGACGTTTTCCTTCCCTCGTGGGGGAATTGTCTTTTTTGCTATGCTTTTGATATCTGTGCTTGTCTTAAAGATCAAGATCTATTAGCTCTTCCGCTGTCATTTGTAAAATTTGGACTTTTATATTATCTCAATATGATATATTCAGCTTTTTCTTTCTGAAAAAAAAATATAGTTTTAATTATGATATATATATATGTATTTGTTCTCAGCTACAGTGGTTCTGTAGAACAATTAGTAAAATAAAATAATAATTAATAAAATAAACTAAAAACTAGTAAAAATCAATGTTTACATAAAATTAATTAATTTATAAAAAACAAAGTAATATATATTTTGTACATTTTTTTAGCCAGGTTGTAAAAATCATCAAAACTTCGAATAGGCAACATTTGCAAACTATGAGTCCAAAAGAGATGAAACAAAAACCGATAGAAAGCTAGCTAAAAATCAAATGCAATGATGCAATCAGAATGACAATTTGAAGAAAATGAAAATTTCCCAAAATTATTGCACACTTAACCAAAAAGGCGAGATAACCAGAATTTATTTAGAGGGTCCCTATTATTATTATGACGATAATACGCTAAAAATGGGGGGGTTGTGATTTTACCACAATAATGACGACACATGGGGAAGAACCAATCATCTCTGGTTAAAAAAGGTAATGAATTTAACTTTACCCAAAGGTTAAAGTGAGGAATTTTATTGAGCCGAGAAACAGTGAAACATTTCCCATGTATCCCACATTAATAAATCAAGCAATATAGGTTCAAAAGATAAGCACTCAAAGCAGGCTGAGTCTAAAATCATGAATCCTAGTTTTCGGGAATATTTAATATTTAATATTACTTCGTATGAGAAATAGAAGAAGGTATAAAATTTGAGTTTTTTGATAAAGCATATATCCATCGATATGAATGGTCTTTGACATTTCTTCGCTGCTAACGAGCCTGGTCAATATCTCGACAAAGTTATTTTTATGCCATACAAGCATGGCCCTGTAGCCCTAATGGGTTTTCTTGTATTTCCAAAGCTTCCCTTTTTGATCACCCTTTTGATAAGCATATTTGTGAGCTATGTTTATGATGTAGCTGGGTGAAAGGGGTGGGATGGTAATAAAGACTTAAGCAAATAGACATAATACTTCCTAATGTTGAACCCATATCCTTTCCCTACAACTATTCATTCAGAAGCTTTTGTAAAGTGGAGGGATGGGACAGATCCATTGAATTAAACTCAAGGTCAGTTCTTTCCTTGAAAAGATGACTACATTACTTGGAAATGATGCATGTTCCTCCATGGAAAATATTTGAGGCAAGTAGGCTTTAAGATTCCATAAATATATACCTTAAAGGTAAATGAAAACCATTGAAATAGATAGAGTAAAAATTTCCCATGTTTGCCAACTAATGTTGGTTAAGGAAAATCCCTTTTACATAAATCTTGGTAATATTAGCAAAATCAATCAATAACCAATCACAAATAGGAAAAAAAAGAAATCCAAACTAAAGCAAAAGAAGAAATCAATATACTCCAAAAAATTCAAATGGGAAAGGAAAAATGAAAGCAAAAGCCCAAATTAAAAAGACAACCCCAACAATACTAAGTATAAAAATGTCTCAACTAAAAAGTAAAATAAGACAAGCATGTGTGTTCGCCTTATGGTTAGATTTTAATAAATCATATCTTGCAGAGTTATAAGAAATTAGGCTCTCAAGCCATAAAGTGAATAACAATCATGAAGTAAAATGAAGCCAAATGAGAAGTTTCTTCCCTTTGCAAATTCTGGTTTCAAAACAAAGTCTGCATGAAAACATCTTAGCAATTTTCTAATAAAATAAGTTCTTATGAAACAAATTGAAAGTTCAGGGACACCCCAATTTAGCTGACTTGATGAACATAATTATTGCTCTTCCAAAACTTGAAAGCAAGTAAAATAAGAAGTATGAGTTCCAAATCTGAGTCGGTAGGGGTGTGAAACAATTCTTGAAGAGTTGCAAAACAGAGTTTAAGATCAACAAAACTAATATAAACTAAAATAAAAATGCAAAGAAATGGATAATGATGAAAATGGGTATATGAGACATACCATTTGAATAATTTCGTTTAAATTTACCTAAAAGATATTGAATTTCTCCAACAAAAGATAACCTCTTCTTTTAATTGGAATTAAAAAAATGAAGAAGTTGTACTATATGAAGTTTTCATTGGCCCAAAATCATAACTTATTAAATCTAAACTAAAGTGAGCAATAAAGATAGAAAAAATGATGTCTCATGTTCAAGGAATTAGAAGCAAATAAAATTCATCAGAAATTAAAATAAAGATGTGCTTCATTATGAATTGCAGCATACATTATTTTCGTTTTTTTCACTTTTGATTTTATATTAGCCCCAAAATATTTATGCAATCTCAAGAAATGAAGTCAAAGTCCCAAATAATGTACCTGTGGTTTGTAAGTATATATATATATATATATATATATATATATATATATGAAGATGACTCGAATTGATGCATATGGTTGAAGTGGAGCGATATATCAATAAACCAGAATCGAAAATCAAAATTGACCCATGACCCATTACCTCTGTATATCTCTTGTTTGCTTACCAATTTGTTGAGTTAACATAATGAATGCTTTGAAACGACAATTACACAATTAAAATTGAAAAATAGTATGAATCGACAAAAATATGAAAATTCACATCGTCCAAGCATGCAGGCATCTGGGCGAAAGGAAATAAAATGAAACCGAAATCCCATAGATATGAAAAAGGTTGAAATGATGTCACTTAGAGGTCAGGTTCTCGAAAGGACTTCAGAATTATATTTAAATCACATTTGCGAGATTCTGATGTTTCAAGATGATATACCGAAAAATGGAATTTGCAATAAAGCGAGAGTGTGTGTGCAATATCAATTAAACGAGTGACGTGGAATTTCAGATTCTCGGATCTCAGATGATCTTAAAAATGTGTTTCATTAATAGTTTCGAGATTACGAGAACGAGAGACTTGTGAGGTTGTGGAGGAACAAAGATTCTGGAGGGTTGAGATAGCAGGAAGTGAGAAAACGAATTCTGTTGATTACGAGATCTCGGATTTTGCATGAAAAATATATTTATGAAATGTTACAAGATTGGGACGACCTGAGATTTCAATGCTTCCAAGATTTTGACCTTAAATAAAAATGCACTTAAAGAACAGTCATGGCTCTAGGCTGAAGGAATACCTACCCAATCGTAGTGATTCATGTGCATACACCATGTAAAATGGATATCCCTAAAGTCACTTAGTCATCCTAAGGAATAAATGCTTGGAAATTTGATGAAATTATAATAAAAATTCATCCAAGCTCTTGAAAACCAGGGTAACATAGAGTCAAGATTAAATAAAGCATAAAGATATTGAGAGGTAATGAAAGAGATGACTCCATGTGATTATGACAAATAAGCCAGATTTGTCAAGTAATGAAATGAGTTGACTAGAGGCCTATGAGATTACATAATATGATATTACAAGGTTTTGAGATATTGAGGGGGCCCAATATAAAGGGAAATGGAAATCTTGGAAGAGAAATATCAACAATTTTAAAATAAGTTTATGAAAAAAGGATTCCGAAATCAATAAATATGATTGAGGGAGCATAAATCCAGTATCTGAAATCTCGAAAATCATTTTTAAATTTAAATTAACTTACGAGACTCCGAGATCGCAAGGTCAAAGTGAAGACAATGAAGTGAGGGCCATTTTATTTACTAATCGTTTTATTGCAAAAACGTGTGAATTGGGCGTGATAGTTAAGAAAAAGGCCACGTGGATCTCGGGTTAGAAATATCAGAGCATATTTTAAAATGCTTTCGATATAAGACTAACTCGAGAGTCTGATAAGTTTGAAAGTTCAAAGTTTCTAGGGTATGAGAAAGGTTATTCTCTTACAAATGAAATGAGAAGTAGAGGTTGGAGATCTGAGTCATCTCGGAAGAAAGGAATGTGACTAAAGTGGATGCAAGGTGAATGAGTGCAATGTAGAGGTTCAATCTCTTAAAAAATAAATGAGAAGTAGAGGTTCGAGATTCCAATATTTACAAATTAGAGGCTTTGAGTCATCTAGGAAGAAAGGAATGTGACTAAAGTGGATGCAAGATGAATGAGTGCAATGCAGAGGTTCAAACCAACCTGGAAAATGTAAGATTTAGAATAAGCATAGGTAGAATCATGGATAGGAATGCTTTTACAATTGCTGCAAGAATGTTTTGTGCAATTTTCCTCTGCTTATGGGCCTCATTTAATTAATTATTTGAAATGTAGGGAGCTACATGCCCATGACAAATTAGAATGAGAAAAGTAAATCATTTCATTTAAACTTCATCCACGAGAAAGGAAAAATTAGGATGACTCATCTCAGAATTCTAGAAAGAAAGGAAATGGTAGAGCACAAAATTAATCATTCTGATGAAAAAGATACTTCCCTGAACAATGTTTATAACTTCAAATATGCTAGCTTCTTGTTTATTTCTAAGCTAATTAAATTAGTAAAAATCAAGTCTCCAAATCAAGCTAAATGAAGACTTGCAAAAGAAGAAAAAGAAAAATAAGAAGTAAACTATGAAAAAAAGGAAATTAACAACAAATGAAGATGAACATGTCTATGCATACATGGAAGAGTCTAATTGTAAGATTACCTTATAGATCTCGACATTCTCCTGTGTATTATATTTTCATATGTTCCAACATCATCTACTTATTTAATTTAAACTAACTACTAAGTAATGAGCTATTGATTTATAACCACTTCGTATTGGGTGGAAGAACAAGAGTGGTGAATGAGATCACTTAGCGATGCTTGAGAAATTATTATTTCAAAAGTGCCTAGTTGTAATGGAGTAATATAAACAAGTGCACCATACACATGAATATGATTTGCAAATATTAGATGGTAAATATGTTTCGAGCCACTCTTTACCAAAAATCAAGTGAATATTAAGGTAAATTCTTGGGCTTCATTACTTGCTTATTGAAAAATATGCAATATTGAAATAAATACAAATAGGAAAGGAATCTGAATCAAAACTAATCTATTCCTAATCCTAATCTAAAGAGAAAACCGAAATTAAGTGTAATCATGCTTCCAATGTAACAATTATCTTAGTTTTATTTCTACGCATATAAACATATCGAAAATTAGAAACATAAATAAAATTGTAGTTAGAATATCAGAAGAAAAATTCAGCCTACCATGTACATCTAACAAGTTCAACAAAATAAACTTATTTACAAAATTCTTACCTTGAATTTCTTCCGACCATATGCCCACAAGGTCATAAAAATCAGTATGGATTTCTCTCAATGCTTGGAAGAAATTCACAAGAAGAGAAAATAACATGCTAGAATCGAATGATAAACCTTTAAATATTATACCCTGTCATAAACTGGCAGTATTATGTACAAAAGAAAGGTCAGAAATCTCTTGGAAAGTTGAGGATCCCAAACATTTTTCAGGTAAATTATTAAGGTGAAAATGAGAATTAAATAACAAGTTTAGAAGATTTCTAGAAAATTTATTTTGCTGGCCAGACTGTAATGATGCTCTCTCAAGAGCCAGAAGTTTTGAAAAACTCATTCGAAAACAATGCAAGAATTGGCTAAACATAAACAAATAAAATCTCAAAATAAGAAGTAATTGATGTTTATTGTTAAAGATCTGGAGTAGATTCTCATATATGTTCATTAATGCACTCGAGGAGAGTCTAGAGTCATAATGTTCAAAGTGCCAGTGTATTGTTTTCAAGAATTTCAAAAATAAAATTTGAAAGAAACATAAATTCAAACCAAGAAAAATGAAGACAAAGCAAATTCAAATTTACATTAATGTTACAAATAATGGTACAACACAACTGATATTTTCTTGTAAAAATTTCCTTCCCATAAGTGTCAACATAAATTATGAAATTAAAATTATTGTCATCACTCACTTACGGAGATGAGAAAATTTTAAGTTCATGGTCCCAAAAATGCATTTCAGCATTGTAGGAATCATTGATTGGAATAAGTTCATGACCAATGAAATCACTATGATGATTGAATAATTGAGAATTAGCTGAAATATTTAAACTAATGTTCTTTTCATCTTCAAAAATAGATTAACTTAATGAATTCAGAAAATGGGAGTCAGTTAAAATCAATTTTGAAGAGAAAAAAGGCTAAGCATTTTCAGTTTCCAAGTCATCATCATAAATAATTTCATTAGTATTCTTTTTCTCTGAATAACATAAATCAGAACCAGATAGGTAGTTAAATGCCAGATTAAGAGAATCTCCAGGATAATTGAAAATATTATTGATTGAATTATCTCTACCAAAATGAGGATTAGACAATAATTCATTATTAATTAAATTAATAACAACTCCTCTATTTTCTAAAATTAAATTTGTGTTCAGAAAGATTGTTGATTGATTAACAATTAAATTATTGGCATAAAAAGATTAGGATAGAGACAAAAATAAGAGGTTGAAGATAAATATATGAAAACTTCTCTATTTAGAAAGGTTTGATCTAAAATGCACATTTCATATTCTTCCACATTGCATTTTAGATTCTGACCAATGTATTCATAAAAATCATATTTTGCATGCATTTGATTGATTTGCAAATTGTTGTTAGGCTCTTTCATAACTTGCAATTTATTATCAACAGAAGAGGATTGTAAATTAATTACAAGACGTTGTACGTTGTTGACATTCTCTAGCTGATTTATTTGGTGTTGATTGCTACTAATGGACTGTGCATTTTTTGATTTTCAGGTTCATCAGATATAACAATATTATTTAAATTTGAAGTAGTTCTAAGACCAAAATCATTTATTTGAGCCGCAACAACCTCTGTTTGTTGATTAACAATATTTGTAATTTCAATTTGCGGAGGATCAACATTGTCATTTTGAGCAATTGACTCTTTATCAACAATGGATGTGCTTTCTAGTCCTTCGTAAATATCACGTGACAAAGACACTAAATGTATAAACCATTCAATTAATTGGAATTGAGGAGGAAAATATTTGGACCAAAATTGTATTAAAGTTAATTTAAATCTAATGTAAAAAATATCCAAAGTCTCACATTTCATCCTATGTAATTCTTTTAATTGGTCAAAACCTTTTCGTAGTCATATTCCTGAAAAGTGTGAAAGAAAATCTTCGAAAATTCATCCCAACTATGTATTGAAGCAACTAGAAGTGATAAACACCAGTCTCTGGCTTTACTTGTCGAAGTAAGTGTAAAAATCCTACAAATAACGTCTTCATCAATATTGAATTTTTTGCAACTTATTATAAACTGAAGGAGATGATCAAAAGCATAAGTCTTACCATCGAATTTGTCCTTAAACAGAGTCTCAAATACCTTTATTGGAGTGGAAGCTAGTGGAAGCCAGATAAAGCAACTCCAAGGTGATCTTTTAAGCGAAGCCATAGTAATAAGATAAAATCTTAAAGCACAAAATATTAAAAAAATGAATTTATTGTGGCCCTCCTAACACCAAAAAGGATGATGGTCAAAAATGACTTTATCAACATTAAGGAAGGCCACCTGGTTAGAGTTCCATATTGGACTCTATCCATTTATATAATGGCTCCAACTGGTTCAATTGGTTCCAGTTACCCTCTCTCTCCCCTTGCTGGCTTATAGTTTGTCTATAACTTACCAACGGAAAGAGAGAAATTAGATCCACCTTGTTGTGCACATGCAATGAAACAAATCCTTAAGCTAACTTGAAGGCTCAACTAAGCCACACCTAAATTTTTCCCCTGCGTAAGGGGACTTTTAGGATGCATACTTAAATCTAAATGTATATTTACTCTAATATGCAAGCAAAAAAGTAATCCTATCTTGAATTGGAAAAGGATAACGCTCTCTCAATTCAAGAGCAGATGAATTAACTAATCAGAGAAATATGATTTTTTATATGATTGAATTCGTTATATAATTTTCATCAATTAAAAAGAAGAAGTTCATTTAATTAATGAAAGAGAAAATAAAACATGATGTATTTAAACAATAAATAGTTACTGCTTTGTACATTCCTATTCAATGAATTTGTATTAATTCTAATTGAGTTATGTTCCTAAGAGGTAGCTCCTACATAACTTCAATATCATAAAATAATTGTTACGACAATGCTTAATCAAAATGTCATACACTATTTAGAACAAGAATTAAAATCAAATAGATTTTTTTTTGGAATAACAAATTCACTTACAATCCAAACAAGAGTGCATTTGAATGAAAAATTATTAAACTTATACCAGAACTTCATTAAAATATTTGCAGTCCATGAGCAGCTTCAGCGCTTTAGAGAAATTGTTTACAATAGTGCAAAACAATATTCTCTTTCAGAACTCAAAATGCTCTGTTTCTCCATAATTCAACTCACCGTACATTACAAAAGTGCAAATGCATAATAAGAAAAATTACAAAATTTTCCCCTAACACTTCAGATCTGAAGTTTTCCCCTCACCTACAGCTATAATCTCTTATAAAATAGTGCTTTCAGAGCCACTAGTTGTAGAGAAGAGGAACCCCTTCCTCATTCTCAACACTGATATTTAATAATTACAAGAATCTCCAACAATGGAGAATTGTCAAGAGTAGTTTTCCGAACCTTGAATTAGAGCTGCAAATTCTCAATTTTTCTCTTTGCTAGTCATTTTCCATTGCTTCAAAGTGCCTCAGATCTGAACTTCTCTAACTAATCTCCTACTACAAATCAATCAAAATCAAAATAAAAATAAATTAAATTGCATATTAGGAATCAGAAAAACAAACTCTCATGAAATTGCTAAATTAAAATAAATAAAATTTAAAGAAATTTCATGCGATGATTGCTTCAAATGGATCTGATTAGCCTTTGAGTATTATTGGGGAATGAATTAGTGATAACAATTTTCTCAAGCCAATAAAATTTGCACAAATTAAATTAAGAAAAACCAATTGTTGTTGCAAATTTGTCACTTTTTCTTTTGCTAAATTTTTGGGTCATTAAATGATTAAATATGCTAAACTTATCATTCCTAGATTATTCTCCTTAGTATTAGCTTCCTAACGAGTTATTGCGAGCTTCATTTGGCCAAGTAAATATTGAGATATACCTCTCCAAAACCAAGATGTCAAAACTGCCAAAATTTTAAAAAATACACACCTAAACCAAAAATAAACCAACTAATTAAAAATCTTAATCTAAATTAAATTAATAATTATTAATTAACTAAATAATTAAAATTCTTATATTAATTAATATACAAATTAATTAGCCCACGGGGCTTTGGATTGACGGTGAATGGGTGCGCTGTTAAGGCACTCCTTGCGATAGGTCACTGGTTCAATTCCCCGTGGGCACTTAGTTTAGTCTTAACCTAGAAAAAAAATAAAATATACAAATTAATTAAAATTATTAAACTAAATCATAATTATAAATTATTAAATTAATTATAAAATAAATAAATTTAATTTATTAACTTAAAAATCTCATGGAAGTATGTGTCAATGGATTATTGGCCATTGGCTACATGTAATGGACCATGAATATATGAGAATGGGGAAGTCATATAATGGGAAGCATAAGAGGTAAAAGGAGAGGTATAAGGAGGGGTGAGAAGAGACATTTCGAGTAAGAAAAATATCGGGGTTTTAAAGAAATGTGTCCCAAGATGAATATGTCTCGAGATGAGAGAGTGATAAGGAGGATGCGAGTGGGAGATATAGGGAGGTATTAGGGTTTCAGAAGTAAGGGATTCAGAGGTTAATTAAAAAGGCAGTGATGAAATTTGAAGCTTTGAGGTCCCGAGGAGTTAGGGAGTGAGGTGAGGTGAGGATGGCCACGTGGAGTGGGATTTTTTTTTAATAAAAATTATAGCTATTCAATCTATTATTTATGTATTAAAAGTTATAAACTTTTAATTATTATTAATAAGTAGTCTTGTGATCTCATATTTGGTATTGAAATTGAGATCCAAGATTTCCGAATATATAGAGTTTTAATTATGACATATATACATATTGGTTCTCGAGTGCAGTGGTTTTGTAGAACATTTAATAAAATAAAATAATAATTAATAAAATTAATTAAAAATTAATATTTATATAAAATTAGTTAATTTACAATAAACAATTTGTACATTTTTTTAGTTTAGGCAGTGAAAATCATCGAAACTTTGAATAGGCAACGTTTGCAAACTGTGAGTCTAAATGAGATGAAACGAAAATCGATGGAAAGTTAGCTAAACATCTATCGCAATAATGCAGTCATAATGGAAATCCAAAGAAAACGAAAATCTCACAAAATTGTTGCCAAACAATTTTCTTTAGTACTTGATGAAACCATTTCCATTTGTATTGCTCTATATGCAAATATATCATTTTTCTTTCTAGATCTTCCAATTGATTTTAGAGCATTATTTATATTTTGAATCACATTTTCCTTCACCTTTGTATCTTTCGTTAATTTTCAAATACCCAATAGATTTGTAGCTTCTTTTAATTCTTTGATGTTAAGAGATCTCTCAAAATTTGAGGTTGAACTGTCATAATTTCATCCTTGAAAAACCTCTCAATAATGAGTTTAACATGATATCCTATAACATGGTCAACTTTTTTGTCTCCATATATGTCAGTGTCAACATTTTCTAACATATTATTATCGTTATTGATTTCATTCGTACATATGAAAATTAAATGTAAATGGGTATAAATAT
Organism: Pinus tabuliformis; assembly: GCA_031772625.1. Lineage (NCBI taxonomy): Eukaryota > Viridiplantae > Streptophyta > Pinopsida > Pinales > Pinaceae > Pinus > Pinus tabuliformis. The sequence continues at coordinate 26,005,222 of CM062805.1, forward strand.
TCATTAAATAATTAAATTTAAAAAAAGTTTAAATGAAAGTGAAATTAATAAATATGTATAATTTCAATAATATGTATATACATATACATATATATATATATATATATATATATATATATATTCTTGATGGTAATTCAACTTCTTCACTTGAATCTCTTTCAACATCTTCAACAACATTATCATTCATTGGTTCATTATCTCTTTCATTGTCTTTCAACATTTTCAATCTCATCATCAATGTTATGAGGAATATCTCTCTCTGTTTACATTGCAAAATATTTTTCAAATTAGTTCATCAAATAAAAATTATATTTCACAATTCACCAGTTAAATTTTAAATATCATTTATAATATTTACATTTACATACTTGCTTCAACTTCTAGTCGAAATTGATTTTTCTTTTCGATATTTAAGCATTCTTCCTTCTTTTTTTTGTAATAGTTTTTCTCGTATTCTATACGAGCCTCAATGTCTCTTGTATAATCATATTTTCTCTTACAATTTCTTTGATTTCCTATAATAATTCAATCTATGTAGATTTTTAAAATCCAACCAAAATTCAACGCAAAAAACTCACTTTAAAAATTAAGCCCAAAAGACTTACTTTGAAAATTAAGCCCAAAAAATTGACTTTAAAAATTAAGCCCAAAAAGCTTACTTTTTAATCCCACTTTAAAAATTCAGCGCAAAAGACTTTAAAAATTAAGCCCAAAAGACTCACTTCAAAAATTAAGCTAAACAATCTCACTTTAAAAATTCAGCCCAAATAACTTACTTTAAAAATTAAGTCCAAAAAATTTCCTTTAAAAATTCAGCCAAAAGATTTAGTTTAAAAGTTCACCCCAAATGAGAAAAGAGTGCGAAAATAATGTTTCGACTCCATTTACTTATATCGTTTGGGCGAAATGATTTTTTTCAGAGGGTCACATGGTTTCATTTTTGTGGCCAACGAAAAATATTGACAGATTTTCGACTGAATTTTTAAATTAATTCGGTCGAATTATTTTTCTGTTTATTTTAACGTGCTTTAACAACAAACACAAGTTCGTCTGAATGTGGATTTAGTTTGGCTGAACTACTTTAACCTGTAACTCTACAACAATTCGGCTCTGGTTACATTTTTCCAACTTCAGAATGGTTGAAGTCCATCAAATTTGGTGAATTTACTTTCGGAACCAATACCAACATTTGCATAATTGAATCTACTTTCAGTGGATATAAATTATATGGAATTTCATAGAAATTTCCTAATTTTAGTTAACTTTTTAATAAAATGTGTGCAAAAAAATTCTAAAGGTCATTATGATTCAGTGAAATAAAAAATCTGTATCTTCCAAAATACACTATAAAAAAATATGAAAAATTTATGATTCATTACATTGGTCCATCTTTTTTGATGGGTAGTTTTTAGATTTTTAGTTTGTAACTAATATGTTGAGAAACTTAACGCTAAGCTAAACATATTCAAAATCTACAGTTTTTCATATTGGTTCAATTCAAAAAATTCTAGTAATTATGATGTGCATCAATTGGTTTCGTAAATATAACAATATCAAAGTAGACACTATCTAGATTGTTGCAACGCATTTTTTTTCTTCAAAAATGCCAAGTTAACAAATAATACACTAGTGCTAAAAAAATGACGTTTTATGAATTCCTTGATTTCTAAAGAACAAGGTCAAACAATTGCGAAATTGACATACCAAATGTGAAATCTAATTAAATTTTTGACAAGTTTTCTTTTTATTGTAAAATAAAATTATAAATAGAAAAATTGCTTTGGCTTGCCGAAAGTTGAAGAAACTTCTAAAAAATCTTGTTTTCTTTTTATTGTAAAATGAAATTCTAAACAGGAAAATTGCTTTGGCTTGCTGAAAGTTGAAGAAACTTCTAAAAAATCTTCTTCTTCTTCTTTTTTTTTTTTTAAAGGGCAAAAAGTGTAACCTAACTTCACATTTTACCCATTTAACTTTTTAATGCCTTTTCCATTGCTTTTGCCAATTTCCTTAGTCATAATAGACCGAATGAACACCCACACCAGGATGTCCTACTCAACATTCAGCTTGGAATAAGTGTCCCTTAATCATGGTCCTGTTTTGCCTTTATTAACTTTTATTACATGGAATTTTCACAAGGGCTGTTACACAAGGAAGATATTTTAACAGATTTTTCAAGGTGTAAGAAGCCCCTATCTCTATTTCATACCCATATTAACTTTATATGTGAAAATCCGTGTCACTCCCATTTTACCTTTTGGTGTAAAACACCTTTCAAAACTTGTGTCTTGCACTTCCTTTAGTTTTGGGTGCAACATGCTTTACAATGCAGGAACCTTGTATATTGCATGGAAAAAAAATTAGGTGTGACTTATCGTGAAGATGAAAACTTGGAAGAAGTGTGATGTATCACATGAAAGTAAACTTTGACATAATTTGATGTGTCACAACTAAAATTTGTTTGAGTAAGATATGTGCTTGCAACATTGTATATCAAAACAAATCATATTTTAGTGTTGGAGTTTACTATGGTACATGTGTCCATGGTATGAGGATAACCATGGTATTTTCCCAAGGTATTGATTGGAGATTGTTGAAGATATTTTGACATATATTATTGTGATATTTTGAGTTAGGAATGATTGAAAGTGTGTGAGTGTGTTGGTGTGTGCTATAGTGATTTATCTAGCCTATTTCATACCTATAGCAATGTGGAGTTGTATGTTTTAACATATATTATTTTTCAGATTAGTAACGCTGGTGACATGCATTTTTGCAAGAGAAAATCTACTAGGTTGGAACAAATTATTAGATGACTTCATAAAAATAGTATCAAAGATTGTCACTAGCTAGACGAGAGACTTAAATCACCTTTTTTCTATTTCTTATCACTAATTTATTTTTCAAATCCAAAAAACTTATTTATTTTGAATTCCTCATCACTAATTTATTTTTCAAATCCAAATAACTTATTTATTTTAAATTCCACGTGATCAAAAAATTTCATATACTTGGAATAAATAATCGCTCCTCCCTCTCTTATTTTGCTAAACAACTCAAATTAAAAAAATAATTAATTTAACAATAATTGAACACCATTTTTCATTAGTAATACTTTCATATATTTAACGTTGTTTGATAAATAAAAAGTTACCCAAAATGAAATTAGAAGATGCCAATAAAATATTTTCTTTATATGAACTTTGTTAATCTTACTTCGGGTTATATAGGTGATAAAATCAAATAAAATCACTCCCCACACCATCTTATATAATAAATCAAATTAAATCAATCACTACACCATCAACCTTACATATATTAAAATAATATTACTCTTTTAACTTGGTTTACCTAGCCTCTCTTCTTCCTACTTTTCCAAAGTTTCTTTAAAAATGGAATAAAAACGCCAACTTTAAAAAGGAATAAAAACGCCAAATTCTTCTTAGTGTAATATTCTTAGCTCGATAAACACGTGTGGCCCATTCTCCTTCATGATTAGGAATGTATGTGATAATCGATGGCGTATTTCTCTTTGGTCGCTATGTGGCTTTATGAGATTTTTTAATAATCAATTTTTCCATATATATTGATAAGGTGATGGGTGGTTTTATGACAATTTTGAATAAATAAACAAATTACTTGATGAAGATGGTGATGGTGGTTAACGTTCACTGAGACCAAACTTTGGCATATTGAACCTAAAGAAACAAATTATTTAGTTTGATTTAAGATTTTATTCCTATGCTCAAAAAGTTTGGAGAGAAGCCTCCCGAGCTCACTATAATTTTGACATCGTAAAAGGCTAGGAATGTCAGTATTGTGACAGAGATTATGAAACTGAGATCTAATGTGGTTGTATGCGGGGTACTCTAAGAGAAAATAGTTTTCATCCTCGATGTTCGTATTCTCACAGAGATGGCAGATCCTTTCCATCCATGGTGTTTTAGGAATTGTCCAACGACCTGTTTCACTATGGAGCTCATGAGAGTTCGTTTTAGCAAAACAAATTATTTAGTTTGATTTAAGATTTTATTCCTATGCTAAAAAAACTTGGAGAGAAGCCTCCCGAGCTCACTATAATTTTGACATCGTAAAAGGCTAGGAAGGTCAGTGTTGTGACGGAGATTATGAAACTGAGATCTAATGTGGTTGTACGCGGGGCACTCTAAGATGAAGTGGTTTTCATCCTCGATGTTCCTATTCTCACAGAGATGGCAGATCCTTTCCATCCATGGTGTTTTAGGAACTGTCCATCGACCTGTTTCACTATGGAGCTCATGAGAGTTCGTTCTAATCTTTGCTAGATTAATTTTCTTCTTTGTGCTAGTTAAAACAGAGAGATACTTTTGATCTTCTAGGATGGGGTTAATGACCTTCATATAATAACATAATTTTACATTTATATCAATACGTTAAATTTTTCATAGAAAAAATTATTTTGTTTTTTGTTTTTTTTAATTTTTTTTGTTAAAATTATATTTTAAAATGGTAAGATTATTAATTTTATTAATGTTAATATTTAATATTTACAATTTATTAAATTAAAATTATATTATATTTTAAATAAAAATATTTATTATTTTTTTCGAAGAAGAAAATTGTAATTTTTTATTAAGCAAAAAAGTTACATATATTAAATAAATGTTGTATCAAACACAGGGTTTTGTTGTCTATTTTTGGGGAATCTAAGTGCATTTTAATTGTGTTCAAGTACCGTAAAACACAACCATGGTTGAAAAAACAAAACAATCTTGAGGTTATGATAAAAACTATATAGTATCAAACAATATTCAATGCAAATCCAGATCCAAAAAATAGAAATTGTACTGTGAAGATTGATGCCAATATATAAATTGATAACATATAAATATAAAAACCTTTGATGTCAGGATGCTCATTAAAAAGACCCATTGATACAGTAAAGGCATAAATAAAAAACTCTCATTTAGTGAAAGGTTGATGTTGATACTCCTCAACGTTCTCATCTGTATTCTCTGAGACCTGCCAAGTGCCCATATGTTGTCTAGTGCCCTCATTAGGAAAAATATCTGCTTCATGGTTTCTTTCCCTGTAGATGTGGCAGCAATTAATATAGTCAAATTTTTGTTTGAGCTGTAGAATTTGTTCAAGAATTGGTAGTAGTGTGTGATTGTGACATCTTTGAGAGGTATTAAACCAATTTATAACCTTCAAGGAGTCCCCAAAGACTTGAAGAGAATGACAGTTATGTTCCTGAGCCCAACAGAGAAGTAGTTTGAGGGAGAGAAGCTTTGCATAGTTGTTGGAACCTCTACCCAAGCCAGTTTTTTGTTTTAAAAAATGTTGATCATTAAAGAATAGGTGAAGATCGCCCCCACAAATACCATCTTCATTATAAGCTCCTTCAAAATAGGACCATGGAATCCATCAGTTGATCACTTCTTCAAAAATGATGCAATGGATATGTTGGGAGTCTTTTGTTGGTAAGAGAGCATATATTGCATTGATTTGAGCTGAAATGAGATCACGTGTCGAAGAAGTGTCTCTGAAAGTGGCTTTGCTCCTAGCCAGCCACAACCCCCAACATATGAGAGGCAAAATATTTCAAAGAGTTTCGTCATTTGATGAATCCCACCAAGACTTCCAAGCATCAAGGAGAGGGCCACCCCTCCATTCCAAATTACAACCAAGAAGTTGTTTAGTTTTGGACCATATGGTCAAGATAAAAGAACAATGCATAAACAAATGAGCAACACACTCCCTTGCATCCTTGCATAAAATGCACCAGTTTGGACCTTGTTTGTGACGCTTTCAAAGATTGCCCCATGATGGAATTTTATTTTTGATGAGGCACCACATAAAGAGTATCGACTTTGCCGGAAAACTAAGCTACCATATCAGTGTCCACCACCATTCTAGATTAGCCCTTTCTCTAGCAGCAATCTAGAAACTATAAACAATTTTTGGATGTAAATCCCTAAAGGGGAATGGACCCAAAAGAGGGAGTCCTCCCTATCTTTGATTCTGGCATGTGACATTTTAAGGTAGTTAACATAATTTGTCAACAAGTTAGTAAAATCACCATGTAAATCCAATTGGTTGACACTTTTCCATCCTAGAGCCCAAAAGGTTGACTTGCCCTCATCTGCAATCTGGTTAAGAAAAATTATCCCCTGATTATTCAAGACTATTACAAGTTCTTAGGGAATCCTGAAATTTCCAGAACAACCAGTCCAAGGTTTCAATCATATCCTACATGTTTCCCAATTTCCAACTTTCCATGCTAGTCTATCGACGACCACCTTAATAAGATTTATTATTATTATTATTATTATTCAATTGAAATATTTTTTTTAAAGAACTGATAATTTTAAAAAATAGATTGTCATTATTAAATTAGATACATCTATTTCATAAATACTATAAACTAGTCAATTACAAGATGCTTTTGAAAACTTAAACTCATGTGATTGGGGAAATTGTTCACCATATCACTCATAACTATATGTACTATATATCTATATATATCTATATATATATATATATATATAATCTGTATTTATATATTCAACAAAATGATTAATATTTGTATTTATATCAAACTAGTTACAAGGCCAGGTCCAGGTGGTCGAGCGTATAGACTTCAACTTGCAAATGAAGGCTTCCTTCCACATCTTCCTCATGCATTTATTTTTTATGGCTCCTATCCTCAGTTATCATCAACCTCTATATCATACTCACTCATCGACCAAATATATGACAGGAGCCATGTACCAACAAAATATATATATATATATATATATATAATCATAATAAATTAAAATATTTAAAAATAATAATATGATAGAAATAATTTGTATGCGATTATTTTAAACTACAACAATAAATTTAAAATTTAAGTTTGATATAAAATTTAAATTTGATAAGGTAGATATCATTTTATTATTATTATTTTAAATTATATTTTTATGAATACAAATTGCATTTAAAATTGATAAGGTAGATATAATTTTATTATGATTATTTTAAATTATATTTTTGTGAATACAAATGGCATATTAATAATCTGAAAGGAGGATAAAATATTTCTAAAAATAATTATTTAATAATTTAAGTTTTTTTATTAAAAATTAACTTAATAGATATAGTTAATGTGTGGTGAGAATATCATTAAACCAATACTAATATAAATATAATGGTTAATGATAATTAAAAAGTTTGTTTGTCTGTTTTTTTTTTTAAAATTTAGTTTGAATTTTAATTATTATTATTATTATTAGTTATCTTTTATTTAAAATAAAACTTAAAGTTTATCTTTTGTGAAGTTTGACCAACTTTGACATGGTGAACTTTGACTTGATTGAGGAAGGTTTTTGAAGGGTTCACTTGGTGCCTAGAGGAGGTCTCGGTCATTGGATCTTGGAGGCCTCACTTTGATCTGATTCTACAAGAAGAGGATTGTTTAGATTTTCTCCAAATGTGGGGTTTTGCCCTGGCTTGGAGCCTATATCTTGTGTTCTTAGTGCATTTTATATTCTGGTAATTACTTGATGAGGAATAAATAATTAAGTAATAAAAGGTCAACAAATCTCACAAGTAATTATCAAATAAGGAGAATCTATAAGTTCCTTGATTTTCCAACATCATATCAGAGCTAAGGTTAGAAGAATGCACTTTGTTGGCTTGTATGTAATGGATAAATCAATAAGGTACCCAAATTTCCACGTCCTGAAGGAAGTGTCCATATGAAGGACTGTGACTTTTTCTCCTGGGCAGTTGCAGAAGATATACTAATTATAATAGTCATACCATACAAAGTTTTGAGAAAGACACCTTGATATGCATATGTAAGGAAGGTTGAGATACATTATACTGTGATCCATATTTTTCTAAGGCAAGCTTCCTCCATCACATGAAAACAATGCAAAAGTTTTCAAGTCACCTCCTCCAAGATATCACTGAGATATGGAGTTCTAGAACAATTATTCGAAGTTCTGGTTCAAGCCTAAAACAGTGACGTAAGTTCCCCTCAAAATGATGCATTGATCCCTTACTTTGATGCAAGGTTCTTCTTGATACAAATGCGAGTTATATGACTGTGATGCAAGACACTTTTATCATCCGAGTTATGACAATGATTTTTGTATCTGAACTATAGAATTCAAGTACATGGACTTGGATAAAGAATGGTTCGGTGGACAAACATTTCCTTGAGGGAAATGGTCCAATGGAGGACATACTCCGAGAATATAACATTAATACCATACAAAGTTTTGAGAAAATCACCTTGATATGCATATTTAAGGAAGGTTGAGATACACTATACTGTGATTCATATTTTTCTAATTCAAGCTTCCTCCATCACATGAAAACAATGCAAAAGGTTTGAATTCACCTCCTCCAAGATATCACTGAGATATGAAGTTCTGATTCAAGCCTAAAATAGTGATGTAAGTTCCCCTCAAAATGATGCATTGATCTCTTACTTTGATACAAGTTTCTTTTTATACGAATGTGAGTTATATGACTATGATGCAAACCACTTTTATCATCTGAGTTATGATAGTGATATTTATATCTGAACTATAGAAGTCAAGTACATGCCCTTGGATAAAGAATGGTCCAGTGGAAAAACATTTTCTTGGGGAAAATAGTCTGATGGCGGACATACTCTAGGAATCCTAGGTGGAGTATGTACATTGGAGAGGTGGTATGGTGTCCCATGGAATGCCTCCTAGAATTGTGCTCCGATCTTGTGGAGAGATGGAGTGTACCTATCAAGGCCTTGGTAGTATGATAATACTCATTGTGATGATACTATCATCATTGATGCTTATTAGTTTGAATCCCTTCTTATGTGAATATTTCAAATTGAGATAGACTTGTTGAGTCATTATGAATACCTCCCTATTTAAGAGGGAGTGTTGGAAAAGTAACTAGGTTCGGTCTTCACAATTATATTTGTACTTATATCAAAAGCAAAAAAAAAAAAAAAAATAATAATTTATTTGTTCAAGCATTAGTGTCATGTTGAGGTCTTGGTTAAGCCCGTTCTTCATGATTTTAGGGATTTTTGAGTCAAGAAGAATATTTTTCATATATTAAAGTCTCGTTTGGACTCTTTGTAACAAAAGAAAAATATTAATTTTTGAGTCATGTAAAGTCATTTTGTCCTCCAAGACCAAGTCAATACTTCCATGATAATTCAACCTTGTTGGGGAATCTTTCACTCTCATGTATGACTATAAATAGAGGAGACTTCATCCTCATTCTAATATACACACCAGCAAGTTTGATCTATGCATAAGACAAGAAGGAAGGAAGAGCAAAGGACATAGAAGAAGGAGAAACAAGGAAGAGCAAAGGACATAGAAGAAGGAGAAATATAAGGAAGAAGAACGTAACTCATATTTTTGGATTGTTTTGCTCACACGTGTTAGTATGATAGGGGTTTTGTGTGAGTTGAAAGGCTAAGGATAGTAGGTCTAAATTTCAAACTAGAGATAGAGGGCCAAAACTTTGACTTGGAGCAGATTTTGTGAAGTTTGACCATCTTTGACTTGGTGAACTTGGACTTGATTGAGGAAGGATTTTGGAGGGCTGGCTTGGTGCTTGGAGGAGGTCTTGGTATTTGGGTCTTAGAGGTGTCACTTTGAACTGATTCTACAAGAAGAGGATTGTTCATATTTTCCCCAATTCTTCTATGGCTTGGACCCTCTATCTCGTGTTCTTTCTGTTCTTATGATCTTCATGCATTTTATGATCTAGTAATTGTTTGATGAAGAATAAATAATAAAGTAATAAAGGGCCAAAAATTCTCAGAAGTAATTATTAAATAAAGATAATCTATAATTTCCTTGGTTTTCCAACGGAATGCACCTAGAGAGTCCTCCCTGTCTTTGATTTTGATATGTGACATTTTAAGGGAGATAATATAATTTGTCCATATGTCAGAAAAATCACCATGTAAATCCAATTAGTCAACATTTTTCCTTCACTGAGCCCAAAATGTTGACTTTCCCTCATCTACAATATGGATAAGAAAAATATCCCTTGATTATTCAAGACCGTCATAAGCTTTTTGGGAAACCCGAAATTTCCAAAACAACTAGTCCAGGGGTCCAATCCTATCCTACATCTTTCCCAGTTTCTAAATTTCCATGCTAGCCTTCGCCGGCCAGCTCAATAAAAATTATTATTATTATTATTTAGTTGAAATTTTTTTTTTTTAAATTTACAATTTTGAAAAATAGATTATCATTATTAAATTAGATACAACTATTTCATAAATATCATAAACTAGTCAATTACAACATGTTTTTTAAAATTGAAACTCATGTGATTAGGGAAACAAATTGATCACCAAGTCACTCAGAAATATATATATATATATATATTCAATAAAACATTTAGTATTTGTATTTATATCAAGCTGGTTACAAGGTGAGGTCTGTTTACATATTCAATTGGTTCTTCTAATTCTAGCTTTAGACCAATCCAAAAAACTTTTGTTTCTACTAACTCCCTACTTGCTACATTTTTGAACTTATTACAACTGGGAATCTTCCAAAAAACTCCTTGAACTAGAATATACTTGCAGTGCATAATTCAAAAGAGAACGAAATAAACTTCCCTATAGGTGACAACACTTTTTCAACATTGTCTTGAATTGCTACCTCATCCTCTCGCTCCAGTTGGTCAAGAACATTAAGCCAATGAAGTCTCACTTCCTCCTAGTTTTCCATGCCCGCCTTGACATCCTTTGAACCATTTGTCTTTGCAGCTTCAAGGTTATGCAAGTGTAGATCCATTGTATCCATCTTAACATGTGATTTTTCTATCTTGCTTTGGAGAAGACCGATCTTTTGATTGAGAAGCATTTGAGCTTGGTTCTCAATAGCCAACATTTCCCCTTGACAATTAAACAAAGATAAAATGTGCTCTATGATGGTCGTGATATAGTCGAGTTGGCAAGCTATATTAGTGTTTTCTTGCACTACTAGATTATGTGACACGCCTTCCATTTTCTCTTTTTCCCTTCGACCAAAATTTTCACCAATGGGATGGCTTATCCAAAATTGAACCATTACCCCAAGGAATAGGACTCAACATGTCTTAAGAAGTATTCCGACTGAGATAATCGCTACGTTCATATCTTGTCCTCTCCCTCCCTCCCCGACCATTAATTAACTAACTGTCTGCATTATTACCACTGTCCAATAATCATTTTCCTGAATCTTTATCTTTGGAATTTGTTTCCATCTCCATTATTGTGATGGTGGTCAAGTGTGCAAAATTGAACTTGCACTTAAAGACTTCCTTCCACATTTCCCTCATGCATTCACTGGTGATGGCTCCTACCACAAGTTGTCCTTGACCTCGATATCATATTCACTTCTCGGCCAAGTGTAGACGAAAGCCAAATACCAACAAAATTATATCTATATAATTATAATTATAATTATAATATAATATAATATAATTCTCATAATAAATTAAAATATTTAAAATTAATAATATGATTAAAATACTTTGTATGTGATTATTTTCAACGATAAGTTTAAAAATTTTAAATTTGATGTAAAATTTAAATTTAATAAGGTAAATATAGTTTAATTATAATTATTTTAAATTATAATTTCATAATAATTTGAAAGAAGGATGAAATATTATTTTCAAAAGTAATTATTTTAATAATTTAAATTTATTATTAAAAATTATCTTAATAGATATAGTTGATGTGTGAGATGAGAATATCATTAAAACCCATAAATAATATAAATATATGGTTAATGATAATTACAAAGAAAATGTTTATTTTTAATATATATATATATATATATATATATATATATATATATATATTTTTTTTTTTTTTAATTCATTTGAATTTAATTTTTTTTTTTTTTTTTACAGGAACGGTTATGGGATTTCATTAAGTGTTTGGCGAAAAGCCATAATGTCGGTTACAAAGGATGAAACTAATTTCTTGGCCTCTCTCCAACCATCGAGTCATGGCGCACAGACTTATAAAATGCCTGTTTTTACAATTTTTCACTTGCTTTCTTGCTGCTGATTTCCCAAGCTTATGAATGCATACAAACTGGTTTACCAGAAAACAGAAAAACATAGAAAATTAGGGGATTGGATCCCAGGAGATTTCGTTGTCTCTGAGTAAAGTTCCGGCACCTAGCTGAGCTGCCTTGTTTGCCTCTATGTCTGCTTCTTTGTTGTTGCTTCTCAGGATATGAAAGAATTTTAGATTTAGGAGCTTTATCATATCTTTAATTCTAGCAATTGCCCTTGCAAGTCGTAGATCTGCTGGTTTTGTGTTGTTCGCCATTGCATTGATGATGACCTGGGAATCTCCAAAAACAACAGCTTCTTTGTGTCCCAGCCCACTTAGTATTTTAATCCCTTGGAACAACGCCATGACTTCAGCTTGAATGCTTGTGGAGTGGCCCAGTCCCCATGCAAATCTATGTGTAGTAGTCCCTGCTGGGTTTATAATGAGACCTCCCGCCCCAGCCCTTCCTGGATTCCCCTTGGCTGCCCTGTCAAAGAAGAGGGTGGGGATTGATTGCTTGGACAACCAAGATTTAAATTCCTCTTCAGTTTTCCTTATTTTCCAATCTTTGAGATTTATATATGTGGCTGGCGAATTTTGGAAAGTGAGATTGAGGGCTGCTCCAAACTCTATGTCTTGCTGATTTAAGTTTGAGTCATCACACTTGTCTCTTAGCCATTCATTTAGTTGACCTTTCACTGTATTAGCTACAAGTTTATAGTGCTGTTCCTTGCCTCTAAAAATTCTTCTGTTCCTCTCCAGCCAGATCTGCCAACTGATAAATTTTGGCAGTGCGTTCCATGCTGCTTTGACAATTTTATTTTTTGGGATTGGGCCTGGGTATCTGGCCAGCCACCCAGCAAACAAGTCCTGGACAGATTGGGGGAGGATAGGCATTTTCGCTGCTCCCAGAAGCTCGAACCAGATCAGACCTGTATAGTTGCACTCTAGTGAAAGGTGTAATGCAGTTTCCGAGCTTTCCTTACACAGTGTGCATCTTGATGGACCTCGGAATCCCCTCTTCTGGAGTCTGTCATTGATGAGCCCCAATTTTTGGTATAATTTGGGCTCATTTGGCCTACTTGCTTTGCTCAAACCATTCACTTTTTATTGCTTATGCATGCATTTCTTAGTTTATTCGTGTTGTTTGTAGGAAGAAGGGTAGACATTTTATCTACGTGACTAATGCATTATGATTTCAGGTTTTTGGCATTAAAAGGGAGGAAAAGACCACGTGAAAAGGAGACAAGGAGACAATGAGGTGGCACTGCTGGTTTTTAGGAGAGGATGTCCACAGTCTTGGGACCCTCCTCGTGATTCCCACCATAGCTCCGAGCTCCAATCCATCTCCCCACCGAGCTTACAAGCAGCCAGCTGTTCTACAGGAACAACAGTTATAACTGTTCTACAGGAACAGCAATTATGACTGTCCTACAGGATCAGCAATTTAAACTTCAGTTGGACAGCCGAGCTCCTAAAATCAAGGACAATTGTTGGATGATCATTTTTGCATAAGTATGGAGGCCGTAGCCTTTGATAGGTTGTTGAAACTTTCGCATTACTATTGTAATTTTGGAGCACAGCTCGGTGTAGTTCTTTTTGTAAGCCAAGTTTGGCATGACATCAGATTATGAATAAAGAAGGCAGATTTTGATCTAGTTCTGAGTTTTCTCAAGGAGCTATAGCTCTCAGGTTAGGGCCCAACCTGAGAGCAATAGATCTCCTCAGTGTTGTAATGTGTTTGCATTTCGTTCTAGCACTTTGAGTTTGTTTATTTTCACATGCAATTCGAATTCACAATTTGGTAATTTAGTCATTTTCATGAGCATAGATAGGACTAGTTTATGGTGATTTGCTTTCAGTTGCTTAAGTTTGATAGGAGGATAGATATAATCTCTTGGAGCTCCAGCAAAAAGGTTGAGAAAGTCTCCACTACCATCTCTGTTTGGAGATTGGAGTGCAGCCTATACCAGCCACAAAAATACGCAGTTCTTCACGTTATACATGCTGCAACATAGTCTCGTTTATGATAGATCTTTCCATGCACTTCACTCTTGCACCATACACCTTCATCACCGCTTCATGCACATTCCTCTACACGCTTTATCTTGCTGTTCATTGAGTTCAGGTAGCTTAGGTTAATGAATTTTCATCTTGGTGACAGTCATAAGCCATTTGTTTTATTTACACTGCTTTTCATCGTTCTATTACCTCCTTCTTCGTCTTGATCACGCATACAACCACATCCTTGACCTCTGCTCCGCTCTTTTATCTCCCAAACTCCTCCACTCCTCACGTAACTTCATTCTTTAGACATTTCGTTGTTATAACCTTCCACCCATCAACCCACTTCATACACTCGTTCTCCATCCTACTTCTCCACTCCTGAGCCATCACCAACTTTATTCCTACCTTGCACATCTCCCCCTACCATTCCATCACTCCACCATCACTTCAAACACCCACGGCAGGTCATCCTGTAGCAATTTGTAGACTTCCTGTAGAAACCCCTGCGTTTCCTGTAGAATCCCCTGCAGACATCCTGTAGGAGGTCACTCACTCGGTTGCTGAGCCTCTAAACGTGAGGAACCTCTGTGGACTGATGCTAAGGATCTCTGGGAACCTCTCCTAGCCTCCCCAACCTTTCCCAAGCTTTCCTTCCTTCCGCATCACATCTGCACAACCAAACCCTAATAAGCACAAAATCCCAATCACTCCATCCACTTAAAGAAAAAATACAAAAACATGTCTTTTAAGATGCAAGTAGATTAGATTCATGCATTCTCATTTATTAGAAGTAATGGCACCATTGGTAGAAGTTTCCTTCACATTCTTTGCATCATAGAGGTTAGACTAGTTAAATTAGGGTTTCCTAGGGTTTCCATGTTTTGATTTGCTTTCAGTTCATTTTTGCCAAGTAGATTAGTCTTCTTTGAGCTAGCTTTCGTCCATCATTGATAAAGCTTCTTCTGTGAGCCTATAGAAGTTGGCTTGAGCCCTAGCGGACTTGTGCCAGCTGACCAAGTGACAGCTGCGACAAGAGCTAATACTTGTGCATACAGCACCGTCGCTTCCAAGTTTGTACGAACTACGGGTTGATAAAATTAAGAGACAGGAAGCCCCAGGAGTTGTAGCATTATTGCTACAATACTGGAGCTCACCATCTTTTTGGCGCCGTTGCCGGGAAGCGTCAGAGTATTAGTAATTGTTGCTTCTCTTCTACTTTCTTACTCTTGCCTTCTGCTAGTAGTTTACTTCATTTCCATTCTGCAAAAGTAGCATAGACATTTCCTGCTTTCATAGATTAGCATTTCCTGCTTTCATAGATTAGCATTTCCTTTCTGCAAGCGTAGACTAGCATTTCCATTCCTGCAATTTCATTTGAGCAAAGTAGATTAGTTCTTTCCTGCTTTCAGTTAATTTTGCATCTTTCATAGTTAGTTGTAGATCAATCTGTCTCAGTTTTGCAGGTACCAAAAGAAAGGAAAAGCAAAAGCAAGCAAAAAGAAAAAGAAAGTCTTTTCCATTTCATGCCTCGTAGGAACCGAGATAGATCAGGCAAATTCCTACCAAACACCCCCACCACATCACTGAGTCACCCTTCTCTCTTCTTTGGTGACAGTGACCCAGAGGAACCTATAGGTGAACAACCTGAGATATCCAAAGACCCTATAGTAGAAGAAGAGTTAGAGACCAATCCATCTGAAGCTATGGCTGACAATAGAAGAGAAGATGAGAGAATAGAAGGTGCCTTCCCCATCCGAGAGACCAATGGAGAGATGAAAATGAAAAACATTAGCCCCTCCGCCTTACCTCACTTCCATGGGTTGACCACTGAAGATCCCGATACCTTCCTGTTTGAGTTTGCTGTCCTTTGTAGAACCTATGACTATACTGAAGATGAGCAAAAGTTGAAACTTTTCCCTTCCACCCTTAAGGATGCAGCACTACGCTGGTTCATGGGTTTACCTGGGAATAGTATCACTACTTGGGCTCAGATGCAGCAAGCTTTCAACACCAAGTACCGGGATTACTGTAGGTCCAAGAAAACAAAGGGGGAAATCTTCCAGATGTCCATGGGAAATGATGAGTCCTTAGAGGATTATGAGGAGAGGTTCCAACTAAGCTATAAGCGGGCCAGGTGCACACTTGACCCTGAATCCCTCAAGTTGGTCCTACTCCGAGGAGTCCCTGAAGACCTCTTAGATGCCCTTCACATGTTAGCTGGGGGGGACATCTACCAACTTCCTTATGAGGACATCAAGACTGTATTTAGAAACCACTCCAGGGCAGCTCGGAAACGAGGTAGAGGAAACCACCTCTCAACTAGTGTCCCTTTCTCCAAACATGAGCTTGCAAACCAATTAGAAGATCTTAAGAGTGAGGTGAGACAAACCATTGCCATGCAGCTTGATACATTCAGGATTCAGCAAAAGAAAGAAGAGGCTGAGAGAGCCTTGGCTGTCTTCTGTCCTAGGTGCACAAGAAGACATCCTAAGAACGAATGCCCATTGCATTCGGTTGAAGTGTGTTTTGTTTGTGAGGAGGACCATCCTACGAATCAGTGTCCAACCTTACCTGGGTTCAAAGCCATGTACCAAGGGACCGAAGCTCCCACAGAGCCTCTCTATTACCTCAACCAAAGGAGGCCACAAGGATCTAGACCTTATCAGCAGGGGATGCAAGGGGCATCTCAAGCTTATTACAACCCCAACCAGTCAACTCCTATGCCTTCCTGGGGTCCCCCTGCTCATCCTTCATGGTCCATGCCTCCTCCATGGTCTTATCCACCTCAGTACCCCACTCAACCTACTTCTCATCCATATCACTCATATACCCAGCCACAGCCTCAATGGAATGCACCTCAGTCGGGGTGGAGGCCCAAATACAACACTCCTCCTGCCATTTTTCCTCCACCACTAGTTCAACCTCAACCATTACCTCCTGCTCCTCCAAGGCAACCTCAAATGCCTGCTCAACCGAACCCGAACCCCAACAATAGACAGGCCCAGCAGGTATACACTGGGGAAACCTCATGCCCTACCTATGCTGTGGAGATCCAGGAGATCAATCTTAGATCTGGAAAGACTCTTCCAGATCGCCAGCCTCCTCCCCCAGAGGATGAGGAAGACCATCAGGAGAGTGAACCAAAGGCTATTCCACCCTTTCCTGAGAGACTAATAGCCACCACACAACCTAACCCAGAAGAAGATGAGCTTTTGGGTGAGCTCAAGCAGTTGTGTGTAAAAATCCCACTTCTCCAAGCCATCAAGGATGTGCCAATATATAACAAGCTGGTTAAGGAGAAGTGTTTCAAACACCCAGGCAGACGGAAGAAAGATGCCTCAACTATCAATGTCATAGGACAACTATCTGACCTTATGCTAGGACAAGTCATCTGCCCAAAGTACCTAGATCCTGGAAGTCCTGTAGTAGATGTTCACATCAATGGCACCATTATCCCCCACACCTTGATTGATCTGGGGGTAGCCATCAATGTGATGACCAGGGATACCATGCTTAAACTCAATCTTCAGGGTTCCTTGAGGAAGACCTCGACAGTACTGCAATTAGCAGATCGCTCCACCGTGACTCCCGAAGGGATTGTGGAGGATGTCATGGTCTCCATTGATTCTTGGGAATACCCTGCAGACTTCATGGTTCTGCAACCAAAGGCCAAGCTTACTGGATATCCTCTCATTTTGGGAAGGCCTTGGTTAGCTACTGCAGATGCTTACATAAGTTGTCGGGCAGGAAACATGACCATAAAAAACGGTCCCATGTCCAAGCAGCTAGTCCTATACCCTCCTGCCCAACCTTCTTTAGAGCATGATTTACCACTCTGGTTGGAAGAAGGAGAAGAAGACGAGGTGTACTCAGCACCTCTGTGCACCTTAGATACCACTAGGAAAGACCCCCTAACCGAGGATGACTTGATCGAGAACTTGATCCAAAACCCACCTTCCAGTGCTCTACCCTTAGAGGAATTGGTGGAGGATGCCCAAGCTAGCACCTTAGTGGATCTATGTACAACCAACCCTGTCACTCCCAGAGTTAAGAATGTGGAGTTCAGCCCTGAGAGAGCATTGAAAATCAGCTCCTCCCTATCTCCTTCCCAGGAAAAGGAGCTGTGTAGTCTGTTGGCCAACCACCTAGATGCTTTTGCTTGGAGCTACAAGGAAATGAAAGGAGTCCATCCTTCGGTCTGTACCCATCATATATACATCAAAGAGGATTGTAAACCGGTTAGGCAACCTCAGAGGAGAATGAATCCAGCCCTTAAAGACATTGTCAAGGAAGAATTGCAAAAACTGTTGGATGCCGGATTCATCTACCCCATCTCAGATAGTGAATGGGTGTCCCCTCTAGTGTTGGTTCCCAAGAAGAATGGGAAGTGGAGAATCTGTGTGGATTACCGTGAGCTGAACAAAGCTACCAAGAAAGACCATTTCCCTCTACCTTTCATAGATCAAGTGTTGGATGGACTGGTAGGAAAGAAGTTCTTCTCTTTCCTGGATGGGTTTAGCGGGTACAACCAAATCCAAATCAGCCCGGAAGACCAAGATAAGACCACCTTCACTTGTCCTTGGGGTACCTTTGCCTATCTAGTCCTTCCCTTTGGGCTATGCAATGCTCCTGCTACCTTTCAGAGAGCTGTCTTGAGCATCTTCTCGGAGCTGGTCCATGATGCAGTGGAAATATACATGGATGACTTTACTCCTTATGGGGCCAACTTCCAGGAAGCATTGTCCAACCTGGGGAAAGTCCTAACCAAATGCACCTAGATGAACCTGTCCCTTAGTCCTGAAAAATGTGAATTCCTAATGACTGAGGGGACCGTGCTAGGCCATACCATTTCTTCCCAAGGATTGCAGGTGGATCCTAACAAAATTGCTCTCATCAAGAGGGTTCCACCTCCTCAAAAGGTAAGGGATGTCCGGAGTTTCTTGGGATTAGCATGATACTACCAGAGATTCATTAAAGATTTCAGCAAGCTAGCCTCGCCATTGTTTGGTCTGTTGGCAAAAGATGTGGAGTTTAAGTGGACTGACGATTGTCAGAAGAGTTTGAATGAGTTAAAGGACAAGTTGGTGTCAGCACCAATCTTGAGAGGTCCAAACTGGGCCCTACCTTTCCACATCCACACTGATGCCTCGAACAAAGCCATAGGTGCAGCTTTAGGACAAGTTGAGCAGAAACTTCCATATGCCATTTACTTTGTTAGCAAAAACTAATCCAAAGCTGAGCTGAATTACACTGTAACCGAGAAGGAATTCTTGGCTGTGGTCCATGCATTGAACAAGTTCCGACATTATATCACTGGTTACCAGACCTTTGTACATACTGACCATGCTGCTATTAGATATTTGATGAATAAACCAGATGTGAATGCTCGTATTATTAGATGGTTACTTTTATTGCAGCAGTTTGATCTAACCATTGTTGATAAACCAGGTAGAGAAAATGTTGTTGCTGACTTTTTATCTAGATTGGATTTGTCTGCAGATGAGGATGGAACAGTGGACGATCAGATGCCTGATGAACATCTGTTTGCTATTTCAGTACTCTCTCCATGGTTTGCTGATATAGCAAACTACCTTGTTTCAGCTTAGTTCCCTCCGCACCTCTCTTCAAAAGAGAAGCGCAGAATCATCAGAAAAAGTGCCTCATTTACTTGGATCGGGGGCAACCTGTTCAAGCTTGGCCCCGATCAGATCTTAAGGCGTTGTGTAAGGGAGGAGGAAGTCTTTGATATCCTCCTCACTTGTCATGATGGGCCTTGTGGAGGGCATTTTGCAGCAAAGAGAACTGCCTTCAAGATCCTGCAGGCAGGATACTATTGGCCCACACTTCATCAAGATGTCAGAAGATATGTCAGTCAGTGTGACCAATGCCAAAGAATGGGGAAACCGACCCAAAGGGATGAGATGCCTCTCCAACCTCAAGTGACTCTTGAGCCATTTGAGAAGTGGGGCATGGACTTTGTGGGCCCAATCAACCCCTCTTCGAGGCAAAGGACTTACATCATTGTGTGTACTGACTATTTGACAAAGTGGGCAGAGACCAAAGCAATCAAAGCAGCAACAGAAGAGAAGGTGGCCGAGTTCCTAAGAGAGAACATCTTCTATAAGTTTGGCTATCCAAGAGAGCTGGTCACCGATCAAGGGAGCCAGTGCACCTCCAACCTGGTTGAAAATCTCCTAGCTCATCACAAGATCAAGCACAGGACTTCCACCCCTTATCACCCTCAAGCAAATGGGCAGGTGGAAGTCACCAATAGAGCATTAGAAGGGATCTTGACTAAAGTGGTGAGCAGCAGCAGAAAAGATTGGGCAGATCGCCTGGTAGAAGCCACATGGGCCTACAACACCACTTGGAAGACCACCACCGGTTTCACACCATATGAGCTGGTCTATGGGAAGAAAGCTTTGCTGTCCATTGAGTTTGAATACAACACCTTGAGGATGGCAGCTCAGCTGGACCTAGATCTCAGCCATGCACAACAAGAAAGGCTGCTGCAGCTGAATGGCCTGGATGAGCACCGCATGCAGGCCCTCCTTCACTCAGAAGTGGTTCAACTTCAGAGGAAGGTGTGGCATGACCAACATCTCCATGACAAGCAATTTCAGCCAGGAGATTGGGCTTTGTTGTATGATTCCAGATACAAAGATTTCAAGGGGAAGCTGAGAACCAGATGGCTAGGACCATATACAGTGGAGAAATGCCATGACAATGGATCGGTCCTCATTCGAACCATTGATGAGGAAGCCATTCCCATGCTTGTCAATGGGCATCGATTGAAGATCTACAGGAGACCTCTCTTAAGACAAGAGTTTATCGAAACTATGGAGAAATCTGTATTGGTCATTGAGAAGGGTTCTGCCTCTGCCTCTGGCACACCCTGAAAGAAGATCTGAAAAAAAAAAGAAAAAAAAAAAAAAAGAGAAAAAAAGAAATAAAGATCCTTGGTTGAAAACCTCTCTGAGGCGCCCAAGGCAGGTAGTAGGGGTGAAAACCTCATTGAGGAGCTCCTATTGCTTTTTCAAAAAAAAAAAAGAGAAAAGGTTGAAAAAGATCCTTGAGTGAAAACCTCTCTGAGGCGCTCAGGGCAGATGACACGGGTGAAAACCTCCTTGAGGCGCCCCTGTTATCTTTCAAAAAAAAAAGAAAAAAAAAGAAGAAAAAAAAAGAGAAAAAAAAGAGAAAAAAACAATAAGCAAAATATGGTAAAAATTGCATGCAGGTTGCAAATGCTCTATGGAGAAGAGGGAGCCCTTCAACTCACAGCCAAGGGTCCTTATCATGCTGTCAAGGAACCTCATCAGTACCTCCTCCAAGAGCACCCATGTTTTTTTCAAGGTATGTGCAATTTTATCATGGTTTGAATCTTCTACAGGAAGCTGCTGTCTTTCTACAGGAAGGCACAATCTTTCTACAGGAGGGCGCAGTCTTTCTACAGGAAGGCGCGGATTTTCTACAGGAAAGTGAAGACTTTCTACATGAAGGCCGAACTTTCTACAGGAAGCTCTGTGTTCTACAGGAAACTTCCTGTAGAAGTTTGGGACGGCCAAAAATTTGTTTCAAACGGAGATCTAGCGACTAAGGAATGGGTTGGATGCATGCATGCCACTGTTGGCACCCCTGAACATTGCTGTTACCTTGCTCCACCATCCTCGTCGCCATGCAACCAAGATCCCTGCACCAGCAAACCAGATCAATGAGTTCTCGTGGTAAAGCCATTTGTCAAAGAAAAACAAGCACCGAGAGCTCATACCACATCCATGTCAAGCATCAGAAGCTCCGGGAGCGTGATCAGAAGATTCTATCCATCGTCGTGCAGCATGCACCCAAGGAGGCGAGACTGTTACAAGGCACCCCGCGGGAATCCTGTAACAGTCAAACCTGCATGAGTGGATACCATTCACAGCACCGCCCTCTGCAAACAACACACGGGCGTAGGCAACCAGAGCATCCACTCCATCGCCAGCATCCTGTAACCATGAGCCTCTGGGACTGTGTAAGCCGCACGCAGCAGGTAGATCCGCTCCCCGTCGTCCAAAAACCGAAAAATCGTGTGCAGCCGCGCGCAGGTAAGTGTCTCAACCCTTCCTTCCACCAAATCGCATGAGTATTACTTTGATTTGTTTGCATGGCGTAGAAATGAATGGTTGAGCGGCCGTATGGCCAGTTGACTGGCCACGTCGGCTAGTTATGGTATAGTCGGATGCTTGGGTGGCAGCCACAACAAAGAAAATACGCAGCACGCACGTGAGGATAGTCCCGTCAACTGAGAAACGAGTTTAACCCAAAAGGGCGGCGGCAGATCTGTGGGAATGAATGCGGCAGCGAGTGAATATGCAGGCGAATGATTGGTGACGTCGCCCAACGGTCCGGCGGGGACAGCTCACCCCCCGCGCCACGAGCTGCGCCGATTCAAAATCTAATCGGCTAGATTATGCACATGTATTCATCAACCTCCACTTCAAAACTCGAGTGGCTCTTCTGATTTACTCTGCACGTTGATACGCCGAGCTTTCGGCTACCAGAACGCTGGTGAAGCACATCTCGACCGCTGGCCAACTACAGTCCTCCCTGAAGTTTGCACACTGCTCCTACAGGAAGCAGTTTCTACAGGAACGCAGTCCTACAGGAAGCAGTCTCTACAGGAACGCAGTTCTACAGGAAGGTGAATTCCTCACGTAAGAAAAGGTGGCAGAAAAAAGGTAACCCTGAAACTCCTTCCACAATTGGCTTTCAAAGGTGGTAAGATCATTATTCACAGTCTGGTCATAAAAATATCGGATTGTTGTGCCTATACTATCGCTTCTACAGGATAGCAGTATAATTAGACTGTGTTTTGTGAATTGTATGCATGCTCTGCCTAAAATAGACCGAATCTCCTTTGCATTTGTCACCTTTAGTCAAAACCCCCGTGTTCATCATGCCGGGTGGGTTTATCAGGCGGGAACCCACAGATTCCACCAAATTAAGAGAAAACCAGGAGGTGGTAGAACTATTCACAAGGGTTCAATGGATGTCTTTTTGTGATAAGTTGCAGGGTTACGATGATGAAGTAGCTGAAGAATTTCTGCAGGCTTTAAGGCCGAAATCTAAGACACTAGCTACAGTAACCTTCAGGGGCCTAAGCCTCAAGATTACCCCACAGTACATCAGTCGGATTACAGAACTCCCTATGGGTTTGTCATGGGACAAGGAAGAACGAAAGCAGAGCTAGCAAGCAAAGAAAGAATTCTTTCCACCTGAGGAAGAATTCTCGGAGGATAAAAACGGGGTGAGAAGAACGAGTTTATCACCACCTTGGAATGAAGTCAGTTTGCAAATCATGAAATATATTACTTGTGAAGGCCGGTTCAGCATCGTGTATGCATATCACTTTCGGCTACTCACTGAGTTGAGACACCGAATTGACCTTCCTGTAGAGCAAAAACTGAGCATCCCTTATTATATCCTGCAGTCCCTAATGGAGTGTGCTACAAAGCTAAGAGAGGGCATACCTGATCAGATAGCCCACCATGGGTTAATAAAGCTGCTTGTGGAAGATGCATTGCACTCTTATAAGGTCCCCCTCTCATGGGAATCCTTCCGCAATTTGACCAAAGATGGGGATATTAAAATGTTGATCGAAGAAACGGGTTCCTCTAGCAGTGAGGAACACGAAGCAGTGGCCGAAGAACAAAGGAAGAAGCATGAGGAAGAGAAGGACCAAGAAAAAGGTGGCACACCTATCCTATCAGCAAGGGAAAAGAGGATGAAAGGCAGAATGGACAAAGCTGAGGTAGTCCACGTCAGCCCAAGTACCTCAACAGCACCTGCAACCAAAGCAAAAAGCAAAATTCAGGCAGGTAAGCAAGCAAAGACGGAGACACCTGTACCTACAGGAAAACAGAAGCAGGCTTCTACAGGAAGCCCAAAAATCATTGAAAAACAGGCTTCTACAGGAAGCCCGAAAACAAAGACAAAGGCTTCTACAGGAAGCCCGAAGATCAGTGAGGAGCAGGCTTCTACAGGAAGCCCAAGAGCAAAGACCAAGGCTTCTACAGGAAGCGCGAAGATCGTTGGAGAACAGGCTTCTACAGGAAGCCCAAAAACGGAGACAAAGGCTTCTACAGGAAGCCCGAAAGTGCAAACACAGGCTTCTACAGGAAGCCCGAAATTGGAAAAAGGGGCTTCTACAAGAGGCCCGAAAGTCATTGAGAAACAGCCTCCTACAGAGAGTCTGAAGACAGAGAAAGAATCTTCTACAGGAGGCCCGGAAGTGGGCAAAGCAGGGTCTTCCACAGGAAGCCCGAAATCTGAAAAGGAGGGGCCCTCTACAAGGAGCTCTGAGAGAGCAAAACGCAAGAAAGAGAAGGCTGGCATTCTCGAAAAGGAGGCAGTAGCGGCACTGGCTGCCCTCAGCACACCTCCAAAACCGAAGGAGAAAAGGGAGAGGGAGACCCCTCTACCATCTGAAGCCAGGAGAAGCAAGAGGATGACCACGGGCAAGCCACAGCCTCCACCCAGCAGCCAAACCACTTCAGGGGACGTCCCTACTTCACCCAGTGCAAGAACCCCCTCTAAAACATCAGCCACCCCCGAAAAGGGGAGCCCAAAAATAACTTCCTAGACACGAAAAATAGGCTAGTCGCCCTCCGAAGCCCGGCTCAAGGAAATAGGAAAGGGGAAGGAAGTATCACATTCGTCACCACCAGGGGCAGCAAAGGCAGGGCCGCCAAAAACGGGAAAGGAAGAAGCGCCACCCTCGGCAGAAAAGGCAGAACCACCAAAATCAGGGGAGGAAAAGCTTGCTCTGGGCTCTAGTTCTCGGCCAAAGACGAGGAGCTAGGGCAAGGTTGCTCAAGGATGAGCAAATAGTTTAGCTGGGGGGTGATGATGAGCCCCAATTTTTGGTATAATTTGGGCTCATTTGGCCTACTTGCTTTGCTCAAACCATTCACTTTTTATTGCTTATGCATGCATTTCTTAGTTTATTCGTGTTGTTTGTAGGAAGAAGGGTAGACATTTTATCTACGTGACTAATGCATTATGATTTCAGGTTTTTGGCATTAAAAGGGAGGAAAAGACCACGTGAAAAGGAGACAATGAGGTGGCACTGCTGGTTTTTAGGAGAGGATGTCCACAGTCTTGGGACCCTCCTCGTGATTCCCACCATAGCTCCGAGCTCCAATCCATCTCCCCACCGAGCTTAGAAGCAACCAGCTGTTCTACAGGAACAGCAGTTATAACTGTTCTACAGGAACATCAATTATGACTGTCCTACAGGATCAGCAGTTTAAACTTCAGTTGGACAGCCGAGCTCCTAAAATCAAGGACACCTGTTGGATGATCATTTTTGCATAAGTATGGAGGCCGTAGCCTTTGATAGGTTGTTGAAACTTTCGCATTA
Organism: Pinus tabuliformis; assembly: GCA_031772625.1. Taxonomy (NCBI): domain Eukaryota; kingdom Viridiplantae; phylum Streptophyta; class Pinopsida; order Pinales; family Pinaceae; genus Pinus; species Pinus tabuliformis. The sequence goes on from CM062805.1 coordinate 26,030,673, forward strand.
CTATTGTAATTTTGGAGCACAGCTCGGTGTAGTTCTTTTTGTAAGCCAAGTTTGGCATGACATCAGATTATGAATAAAGAAGGCAGATTTTGATCTAGTTCTGAGTTTTCTCAAGGAGCTATAGCTCTCAGGTTAGGGCCCAACCTGAGAGCAATAGATCTCCTCAGTGTTGTAATGTGTTTGCATTTCGTTCCAGCACTTTGAGTTTGTTTATTTTCACATGCAATTCGAATTCACAGTTTGGTAATTTAGTCGTTTTCATGAGCATAGATAGGACTAGTTTATGGTGATTTGCTTTCAGTTGCTTAAGTTTGATAGGAGGATAGATATAATCTCTTGGAGCTCCAGCAAAAAGGTTGAGAAAGTCTCCACTGCCATCTCTGTTTGGAGATTGGAGTGCAGCCTATACCAGCCACAAAAATACGCAGTTCTTCACGTTATACATGCTGCAACATAGTCTCGTTTATGATAGATCTTTCCATGCAATTCACTCTTGCACCATACACCTTCATCACCGCTTCATGCACATTCCTCTACACGCTTTATCTTGCTGTTCATTGAGTTCAGGTAGCTTAGGTTAATGAATTTTCATCTTGGTGACAGTCATAAGCCATTTGTTTTATTTACACTGCTTTTCATCGTTCTATTACCTCCTTCTTCGTCTTGATCACACATACAACCACATCCTTGACCTCTGCTCTGCTCTGTTATCTACCAAACTCCTCCACTCCTCACGTAACTTCATTCTTTAGACATTTCGTTGTTATAACCTTCCACCCATCAACCCACTTCATACACTCGTTCTCCATCCTACTTCTCCACTCCTGAGCCATCACCAGCTTTATTCCTACCTTGCACATCTCCCCCTACCATTCCATCACTCCACCATCACTTCAAACACCCACGGCAGGTCATCCTGTAGCAATTTGTAGACTTCCTGTAGAAACCCCTGCGTTTCCTGTAGAATCCCCTGCAGACATCCTGTAGGAGGTCACTCACTCGGTTGCTGAGCCTCTGAACGTGAGGAACCTCTGCGGACTGATGCTAAGGATCTCTGGGAACCTCTCCTAGCCTCCCCAACATTTCCCAAGCTTTCCTTCCTTCCGCATCACATCTGCACAACCAAACCCTAATAAGCACAAAATCCCAATCACTCCATCCACTTAAAGAAAAAATACAAAAACATGTCTTTTAAGATGCAAGTAGATTAGATTCATGCATTCTCATTTATTAGAAGTAATGGCACCATTGGTAGAAGTTTCCTTCACATTCTTTGCATCATAGAGGTTAGACTAGTTAAATTAGGGTTTCCTAGGGTTTCCATGTTTTGATTTGCTTTCAGTTCATTTTTGCCAAGTAGATTAGTCTTCTTTGAGCTAGCTTTCGTCCATCATTGATAAAGCTTCTTCTGTGAGCCTATAGAAGTTGGCTTGAGCCCTAGCGGACTTGTGCCAGCTGACCAAGTGACAGCTGCGACAAGAGCTAGTACTTGTGCATACAGCACCGTCGCTTCCAAGTTTGTACGAACTACCGGGTTGATAAAATTAAGAGACAGGAAGCCCCAGGAGTTGTAGCATTATTGCTACAATACTGGAGCTCACCAGTCATCTGTTAGGATTTTTTGATGACATAGCAGCCAACAAAAATAATTGATTTTTGGGATGGTTGGGGAGTTCCAGATACCTATCCAGGGCGCCGGATTTGGAGGCACGTGAGGCCTCTCCATGAATTTGGAGTACCCTTGAGACACTGTGTAGCCAATGTGTTTTGGTCCCCAGCCTCTCGAGTCTTTCTGTTTTGCATGCAAAGGAGCCACCCCATGCAACATTTCCATCAACGCATCCAATTTCGACTGCAGCGCAGGGGGGACGTTGATCTTCTTCCAGCCAGACCAGCGATCTCCGCTCCAGGTTGAGATGTCCCAAAGCGTGGTAATGTTAGCTGCATCCATCCAATCTTTCAGCTCGTTCCCAAGATTTGCGCTCGCCAACGGAGGTCTGCCCATGATGCTATCGTGCCATAGCTTGATTTGTTTGCCGTTCCCTGGCACCCAGTGTGCGTTTTCTCTGATGCGTGGCCCCACTTTCATGATTAAGGCGCTGAGAGGGGTCCTGTTGAGCTCTTTTGGATGTTCCAGGCATCTCAGTCTTTTCCCTCTGAAGTACTTCCTCCACAATGCCCGTTGCACCCAGCCTGGCTTTGGAGCAATGATCTTCCATATCAGCTTGGCTCCCATTGCTAAGTTTTGCATGCTTAAATCCCTGAAATTTAATCCTCCCTCCTGCAATGGCCTGGAGACGATTTCCCAATTAACCAGGGGAATTCTCTTTTCGTTCTGTTTGCCTCCTTTCCAGAGAAAATTTCTAATTTGCTCCTCCATCCTCTTAATGATTCCTACTGGCGCCAAGAGAACTGAGAATTGGAAAAGTGGTAGACTGCTTAGTACTGATTTAATAAGGACTGACTTTCCGGCAATGTTGAGCCAGGAGGATCCCCAGGCCAGCATTTTTGCCTTGAATTTTTCAATCTGGGGGAGCCAATCTTTGCTCATAGCTCTCTTATGGAATATGGGCAGCCCAAGGTACTTAAAAGAGGACCAGGTTGTTGAGGCTGCAAAGCCTAGACACCTGGCTATGGAATTTTCCGCAGCAGCTGATATGTTCCAGCAGAAAACGTGGCACTTACCCCTGTTTAATTCACTTCCTGATGCTTGGCAGTAGTCCTCCAATATTTCTTTGAATTTATTTGCAGACATTTGAGTTGCAGCCCCTAACAACATGGTATCATCTGCGAAGAGGGCATGGTTAATGCTCTTGATCCCTCTTGCAATGCATAGTCCCTTTAAGTCTTGATCTTGCTGTTTCTTGTTTAGGTAGAAACTGAGGACAGAGGCCTGCAGCACAAAGAGAAGGGGCGAGAGGGGGCACCCCTGCCTCAGCCCTCTAGAAGCTTTGAAGAAATTTGCTGCTCTGCCATTTACTAAGGGTGCAATCCAGGGTTCTGAGATACATGCTTTGATCCACTTGATGAAAGTTTGACCGAAGCCTAGCTTGTGCAGTACAACAAACAAAAATCTATGTTTTACACGATCAAAAGCATTTGCTAAGTCAAGTTTAATGACCATACCTTTTTCTTTTCGACGGAGACTGGAATGGATCGCCTCTTGGACCAAGATAAAATTATCTACTAGCTGCCTGCCATGTATAAATCCTCCTTGATTTTCCGGGATGATTTTGGGGAGGATTTTCTTCAACCTGTTAGCTATAACCTTGGTAATCACTTTATATCCAATGTTGCATAGGGATATAGGTCGAAATCTATTAAATGTGTTTGCTCCTTTCTCTTTAGGTATGAGGGCAAGGAACGCTGAATTTGTGCAGCCCCCAATTTTTTGGCACTCTTGGGACTTCTGGATCATTTTGAAGAGGTCCTTCTCAACTATCTGCCAACACATCTGAAGAAACCTAGGCGTGAAACCATCCGGGCCCGGGGCTTTATCTGGCTCCATTGCAAAGAGTGCTTCCTTGACTTCATCTTTGGTGATTTTACCTTCCAGAACCTGGTTTATTTTCGCTGAGATGAGTTTAGGAACAACATCTAGCAGATTGTCATTTTGGCCAGATTCAACACCCTCACTGTACATATTCTCAAAATGAGCTGAAGCTGCTTTTTTAATGCTGTCAAAATCTTTTAAAGTGCAATTTTCTTTTTTGATTTCTGATATAGAATTTCGGCATTTCCTGGCTTGAGCCTGCTTGTGGAAGAAAGAAGAGTTTCGGTCCCCAGCTTTGAGCCATAGACTTCTTGATTTTAGTCTCCAGAACTCTTCTTCTGCCAAACACGCCTTATGGAACTTTTGTTGTAGCTGTGATTCTTTATCCAGCTCTTCTTTGGTAATTTCGGCAGTTTCTAGGAGGAGGTGCTATTTTTCCAGCTCACTTTGAATTAATTTCCTATCCACAACGGGATTTGGCAGTGTCTTAACCCATCCTTTTAGCATTCTTTTAACTCTACGCAGTTTTTCCTCCCAAATAAAGAAGGGAGAGCCTCTGACTGGCTCTTTCTAGCATTCTTTGACTCTTTGCATGAAATCTGCCTCTTTGGTCCATAGTGAGCTGAATCTGAAAGGGATGGGCCCCAGATCCTTGGGAGCCACCAACTCTAGGCTGATGGGTTTGTGGTTTGAAACACTGCTATGGAGAATTCGCATTTTTGCCTCTAACCCAAGAAGCAGGAAAGAGCTTTGAACAAAGAACCTATCAAGCCTTGCTGCAATGTGACCTGGTCCAACTCTTTTATTTGACCATGTGAACGTGCCTGTAACTGGCTTTATATCCAACAGATCCCAATCTTGCATGAGATCTTCCGCCCATTCTCTAGCCGGATCTCTGACTATACTCCCACCTCTTTTTTCTGATGAAAGGAGGGTGAGATTTAGATCTCCGGCTATGATTATGTTTTCCATATTTTCCAGATCTGCCAGACTTTTGATAGAGTCCCAACAGTTTCTTTTCTCACCTGCATTGTTAGGAGCATAAACATTGAAAAGGCAAATAATCTCCTTTGATTCTAGGTGCTGCATTTTAAAAAAAATCCAATGGGTATTCAAAAACTCAGAGATTAGCGAGAACTTATTTGTGTTCCAGAGCGATCCAAGTCCTCCCGATGCTCCACGGGCAGAGACTGCATGCACTCCACTTTTATTCCAGAACTTTTTGCTTGCTTGGAGGAAAGCTGTATCCTCCAATTTGGTCTCCTGGATGAGGAGGATGTCCGGGACTTCTAATCTTATTAAACTCTTCATTGCTTCTTCTTTAGCTGTGGTGCCCATTCCCCTACAATTCCAGGAGACTATCTTCATCATTTATTTTTGCCTTGTTGAGCTCCCTTGGAGCTCTGGGATTGGATCCTCGTCGTCTTCGGGGTTTTTGCTAGAAGTTTCTCTAGAGTTGGCTGGCTGCCCTGAAGCTTGTCCTTATAGGTTTCATGCTCTCTTTTTTCCTTTGCAGACTTACGTCCTCTTGTAGATCTTCTGGGGGATGACTGGGTTTCTCCTATTTCCCCTTCCTCCTCCGACTCCTCAGACTCTTGAGTTTCTTCCTCTTCTTCTGGCATCCTCCCTTTGGATTTCTCTGGAATGGGGGAGATTTCAGAGGGGGAAACTTCCTTGGCGATTTCTGTCTCCTGAGTGTTCATGATTTCAGATCCAAGAATCTCGAACTTATTCCCTTGGCTTTCCATGGAATGTTTTTGAGCAGGGCCCGCTTGAGGGGCCTTGGGGTTTCCATTTGCATTCTTCCTGTGAAAGGGTTTGGAGCGCTTTGCCTGATTCCATCCTTCTTCCTTTCCTTTTTCTTCCACCCCTTTGGACGGACAGTCTCTTGCAAAATGCCCGTAGACATGGCACTTCCGGCATTTGAATGGCAGCTGCTCGTAGTCCAGTTTCTGTATATGAACCTAGGGACCTACAACTATCTTGATGGCTTCCGGTAATCCGACCTCCAGGTCTACCTCCACACAGATTCTGGCACAGTCGTACTGGTCCTTACTGTTGGCCTTGTCTATAAATTTTCCAAGGGTATTTCCGATGTGCTTCAGAGAGTCCCAGTTCCAGCAATGAACCGGGAGATTGGGGAGTCTCACCCACACCGGGACCGCTGTCGGCACATCCACCGCCGGATCAAAGTCTGGCGTCCATTTGTTTAAATACAGTCCTTGGGGGCCCATGAAGTAGGGGTCGTTCCTGAATATGAGATCTTTGTCTTCTTTTGCAGAGAATTCAAACAAAAAATATCCTCTCCCGAGGAAGTAAGAGGTTACCTTGTTTTGTATCAGAGGTGCCCAGTTCCTGGCTACCCAGTTCTCGGTCGTCTTCGGGGAAGGCCAAAGTCCTGTAAACTGCCCAACCAGGGCCCGATCTGCCAGAGAGAGAGCTACTTGGATCGGTCCTTCTGGCGGTAGGGCGATCTCCGGGATATCTTCCAGCCTCTTCACAAACTTCGCTGCTTCCGTGCATTTCTTCTTAGGTAGGGAGGCCAACAGGGATTTGAAGGCCTCTGCTGCGGATGATGGGGAAGGAGGTGTCTCCTCCATGGAGAGCCAAAGCTCCAGCTAGGGCGGCCGCAGCCTGAAACAAAACCCCTCGGCGGATCCCCGTAGGCACAGGTCGGGACCCTCCGCTGGCACCCTCGCAGGCACCAGACAGATCCTTCCGCAGACTCCCCCGCAGGCTAAGAGGGCGCGAAGTGCGGGCGCGCCCGCAGGCTCGACTCGCGAAAAAAGCGGATCTCAGGCTCTGTACTCTCGGTTCAGAAGTTGCAGAGCGCTCTCAATGTGACTTTCTACAAAGTATATTCAGAATTTGAATTTAAATTATTATTATTAATTATATTTTATTTAAAATAAAATTTAAATAAATAAATATTTAATTTAAAGAATATATATTTAATTAATTTTTTTTATTTAAAATAAAATTTAAATAAATAAATATTTAATTTAAAGAATATATATTTAATTAATTTTATTTATTTTTTTAATAAATTATTTAAGGAAAAAAATAAAATACAACTTAATAAATATTTATTTCCAATTCCAATAAAAGAAATTTAAAACTAAATTAAAAAATATTAATAAAAAAATACTAAAAAAATACAAATACAAATTAATAAACCTTCTCTTTCAACCTAAGACAAGAAGCATGAAATTCAAAGTGAATCTTTTAAAAATGTAATCCAACCCTGAGCAAGTTGATATTTAATTTAATCTAAACTACGACAAATGAGATAGACCTGAACAAGAGACAAAGAAACGCTGAAAAAATATCCTCTCCATAGTTTAATATTTAATAATGTTTTAACTAATTTTAGTTAGTTAGTTTGTTAGTTAGTTTTTTTTTTTTAAATATAACTCTAATTGCTTTTCAAACATTCCTTATTCTATTTCAATTAATTTTATTACATTATAACATGATAAGGAAAATAAATAATAAATCGATAAATAAATATTATTTCATTTTATTTTATAATAAGATTAAAATGAAAATAAATAACAAATTAATAAATAAATTAATATTTTATTTTATTAATTAATTCTTAATTTATAACAACTTTCTCATAATGTCTAATTATAGGTCAAGATGCATTTTTTTTATTTACGTCGTAAGATGTTCCTCTTTGAAAACAACTTCCCCAATTGCCACTGTGCACAACTCTGCAACATCGAATTGAATGTTAGACAATTGAAGATTTATGTGCCGTCAGATTAGTAGTTAGAAAAAATAGTTAGTCGGTACTAATAGTTAGGGAAAAAACTGCATACAACCCTTCCTATCAGATCTACAAACCCTCGAAACTGACTTTCCTCCTTGCACGACTGAAATGGGATTGTAAATTTCTGTAAATTTAGTCGCTTGGGGTTCCACCCCTTCACTCATTGAAGTATTCGATGCTTAATGCACCTAACGATTTAAGGACTCTCCATAGCTCGCCCGCCTTCAAATGCCTCTCTGGGCTGAATATATACCTTTAGTGTTGGCATCTCCGGAAGCTCGTCCATGAACATCACAAGAGACGAACCTATCTCCTGCAATTCCTGCTCAGTTATATTGTTATATCCTCCAATTACTACTCATTCATATTGGTGGCATTTTCTAGAAGCGTGGATCACCTATGGGAAAGTTTCAGGAACAAAACCAGCCTTGGAAACCACATTATTGAGTGCAGTAAAGTTTCCCTCCAAAAATATCTCTATCTATGTTGAATCTTATATATATCATTAACTTTGTAGTCGAAAACCTGTTTGCAATGACAAAGAATATACTACTTTAGTAAGGGTTTATATATTTTTGGTGAAGTAGATCATTAGCCACAGCTTGGAATTCTTGTGCAAAGCGAAGAGGGAAAAGAATGTAATGTGTCGAGGATAAATCTGAGCACAGTAGCTGCGACGATTGGATTAATTGCAGCGATTGGAATTTGCACGTGGAAATTTTTCGCTCCGCAGAACGGCTTTCTCGAAGCAGAGGTGTCGAAATTGTTAAATGATTCAGTTTTAAGATTCCACAATGAATCTGTTTAGTTGGCATGACAGTAACCAACGTATTCGTCAAAGTTGTGTTGCACCGAGCCCCTTACACAGTTGTCCACCCTTTCAAAGGGACCAACGTTGTCCCCTCCCTCTACCGACGCCTCCATCTCCCACACCTTTCACGCGAGATGCTCGAGCACACACCTTGGTGGTCGAAAACAAGCTTGGCGAAGGAGGCTTTGGATTCGTCTTCAAAGTGAGCTTAGTGTTGCATTTAATTAATTTCAGTATTTAGATACACCATCCAAGGGAAATTATAAATAATATTAATGTACCTTCTATTAGCACTGCTCAGTGTCCCAAGGTTGAGAAAGGAGACCGACGAGATAAACTCAAACCAAACTTTTGATTTGGTAGCTAGCCTTACCAAACTAGAGAGGGCTCTCTCTATGGTCACAACCAAGGATTTGACTGGTGCAAGAATGGATTTTAGGCTAGATAGTTCAGTTCAATTTGGGGTTTTTGATTTTAAGGTTTTTGTTGAATGATGTTCTAGGTCTGGGGACTAGGTCTGGGTTTCCAAAAGGTGAGTTTACAGAGATATAATGGTGCAAGGTAGGTAGGCTCAATTATCATTCTTGCTTTGTCATTGCATATAGGGTAGAAAAATAAGGTTTCAAAATGAGCATGAGTTTCATGAATTCATTTATCAGAGAAAAATGTAACAAAAATATGAGAGTTTCATCAAAATAGAGCATAAACATATGAATTATGTTTAATACTTATGAAACAATCACAAGAAAGAATTAAGATGGAAGTAGAGAGGACAATAAATTCATACTAATGATAATAGAAGAAAAAACATTGCTAATGAACATACCACATGAATCCCACTATAATAGTTGCAACTCCTGTATATTACTCCTGCAAAATTTCACAAGTACATTAGCTCCACAAAGCCTTGAATAAACAACATCCAACCCTTCCCTTCAGTTTTATTTGGGTAGATATAGACCAAAACAAATCTTTCCCCCTCTCAGGGGTCAAATACCTCATGATAGGAACAGTTTACATGATTATCTCTAACCAAACCTAAACCTAGGGAAGTTAAAAACAAACTCCCTAATTAAACCAACTGATTCATTTTGACTTTACAAACATAAGTAAGCATGAATCTACATGAAATTTACATTGTCCACCTCATTTACATTTAATTACATCACATGATTACCCTGGAGGAGTAATTTGACCAACATCTTTGACTTTGACTGGAGAAAATCTGAATTCCTATCTTCTTGGGAAAAGTGCAGCGCCAACTTGGAGGACAGTTTTGAGTGGCTTCCAGTACTCCAAATTATGATATGAAGGCATAATTGGAAAGCTTAGGATGTCTAGTTGTCCATAGAGTCCTTAAGAATGCAAAATGGCCTCTCCAAGGCTGAGAAAAATGGATTCTCCCAAGGTCACTCTAAAAGCGCAGTGCCAGGGTGAAAAAAATGGCAGAAAGTGGTATTTTGGCTCTTTTCTCCCAAACTGAAGGCTGACATGGCACCCAAGTGACATAGCTGATATGTGCAGGCAATGATCTATCAAAGAATGCAAAGTTTTGTCATTTGGAGGCCCCAGGGAAAAGCGCAGTGCCAAGGCATTGTGCTTTTAGCTGTCTGAGATTTCTTGTTATAACAAAAAAGTCACAAAACTTCAAAATTTTCCTCAAAAATGGTCTAGACTTGCCCCTTTGAGTTGGAAAATTATGTGTTAGGCAATGAGAGAGGCCTCAGCCAATAATTCAAGCTTATCCTTCTTCCTTTTCTTAACTAGGGTTTTCCTCAATTTCCTCTCCAAGTTTTTGACCTTGATTTGACTGATCCAGTGTCGAGTGTAATAATTCCTTTCCATGTGCCTTTGTAGGTTGGTGGCCTTGTTTTCCATTTTCAAGAGAATCTCCAAATGATCATTGACCTTGCCAAGTAAATACTCCTTATTTTCATCAAACTCTAGTGCAATAGTGCCTTCAATGCCTTGATGTCCTAATGGGGGAGATGGCTCACTCCCTTGCCCTTCTTGTTTATATAAACCTCTAGTTTTTGGCACTTAGGATTAATCTGAACCTCTTTGCCTTCAACATGTTCCACATCTACCACTGCCTTTCCTTTTTCATGTTCTTCCATCACATCAACTCTAGGTTTAGAAAGCAAAAGTTGGTTTACCTTGAGTTCCCTGTTCTCTTATTGTAAGAATGTAATCATGAAGTGTGCCTTTTCCAAGTCATCCTTAATTTCTATGATCTATGCCTCTTTCTCCTTGATTATATGCTCACGTTATTTTTCCTCTGCTATGTGAGTTTCAGACTATACCTGTGCATCTTCTTGCAATGTTGCTTCACGGTGGTGTGGTGATCTCTCTCTTTCAACTGAAGTAGGCTTGGCCCTTTCAACATTGCTTGGAGAAAACGGAAGCCTCTTTCCTCTTGTGTATGTTTTAGTCACCTCAGCCCTAGATATTCTTGTTATAGGTCTACTTGTAGAACCCACTTCCTATGGTCTTGTAGACTGACTATGATCTAAAATGGATCCAAAACACCCTCTAAGTCTTCAAACATTCAAAACTATCGCATGAGAAGAACTCTTAGAAATAGCGGATTACACTATCAGGAGGCAAAAACATGAATAAAACAAGGAAATAAGGCCTATCGGAGGCTTAAAGCAACTTTGCATAAGAGCCATCAGATCTGGCCGATCAACGGTCCAGATCTGATCGGCATATCGTAATCGGTGGAGGCTATCGCAGGCTACCACATAGATATTTCGATAGTGATCAGCGCGGTCAACAAGGATTGTCGCTCAAGCACGTAGATCGACGACCCAAGTCGAATCGTGATATCGCAATCGGCGATTACAAAGGAGCGATTACAAATAGCCCGGGGTATGTGCGATATGCGATTGCGATCAATCTCATCGCAACATCGCATTGAAACATTACAATGGAGCGAGGCTGATATAAACATAACTCGCGATAGTTGGACCCAATGAAAATATAGATGATATTATATATATTTTGAGATCTAGAAAACAGGGTTTTCCTTTGTATTTTTCATTTTCATTAAATAAACGAAATACAAAGGAAAAAGCACTGATGCGATGAAACCAGACCCGAAAGGGTTTATTAATGTTGTTATATATGGTTTCAAGTCTGATAAAGCCATTTTATCGAGTTTTTCAATGTTTTCATGTATTTCTAAATATAAAGGGAAATCACGATATAAGCAGGATTTCGGGCGGGCCAAAGGCGGTAAGTGCTTTGGGCCGGGCTCTGCCCAATCCCATACACTAGCTGCCACGTGTCTAGGCTAAGGAGAGAGAAAACCACCCTTATCGGGAGGTTAACCCCCATACGAAAGAGCTGCTTGAAATGAACCATAGCCATTGGATCTGGATCTCCCAGATCAACAGTGGAGATGTGATGTCGATATACAGGTGGACCCGATAGGAGTTATAAGGTGGAATTGATAACATTTCAAATTTGATAAACAACAAATTGGTGAATTTTCACAGTTTTTAGTGTATTTCTCTGTGTAAACAGAGAACGCTAATTTTGGGGATTTCAAAGACCCGATGGTTCATTCCGTTATAGAACAGGTGGCCACCATCCCTAAAAGCATTTAGCAATGATTTCTAACGCTCAGAAGGGGATCTGAGCAGACAGAGGCTAGGAAGCCAGAGAGCCCACGAAGGAGAAACAAACAAGCAACACTGATTGGCTTTAAAGCCACAAACTGACAAAAACAGAGGCAAGCGGTGCTGAGATAGAGAGCAAACAGAGACAAAGAGTCAGTGTACTCAGAAAGACTTGGGGGATCCAAGCGAAGCCTTGTTGTTTTGTATCTGTTGTGTGAGACTCAAATTGAGCTCACTTTTGTAAAAACTCTGCTTTTGAAGACATAATAGAGAGGTCATCACTGAATGTTGGACCAGGAGACGTAGCCCAGGAGTGTTGGGTGAACTCCTTATTAACTTGTTGTGTTTATGTGTGTTTGTCTATTATGCTCTTTAACTGCTTCATTGTCTATGTATGTCGCAATCTTATCGATCCATTGCGCAAAGTAACGTAGGCAAATCTATGCACATGAGTCTGTAATACCTTAATAATTGTTTATGATCTTATCTTCAGATCAAGTGGTATCAGAGCTTTAGGTTTGATAATGTTAGACAATCTTGTGCTGGATTGTTGAATGCTAACTAGGTCAAAGCTCAAATTAGGAGAAGGAGAACTGGTTGAGAATAACCTAGAAATAGGAAGAGTCTATCCTAGGAGGAAAATGGCAGAAGAAATTCCCTTGGAATTAGACTCTCAGTTCATGGACAGTTTCATGACCATGAGAGCCATGGTAGAAGATATGTATCGAGAATTTAAGAAAGTTCGAGGTGAAGATACTTCAACCTTCAAACAAGACAGAGGAACAGAGAAACCTCTTCTAGATGGTCATTCAGAAGGCAAAGGGAAAGGGAAAGGGCCTCCTCTATCAACACCTCCTTCTAGCCCTTTGATTAAATTAGATGTAAAATTTGACTTCCCAATATATGATGGAGAATTTAATGCAGAAAAGCTAGATAATTGGATTAGATAGATTGATGTATATTGTAGGGTGCAGAACATCGATTCAGAAAGGAGTAAGATTAAGCTGGCCAGCGTTCGCCTTAGAGGAACTGCCCTAGTGTGGTGGGAAGGTAGGACACAAGCTGATTTGAAGAAGCATGGTACAATTCTTTCTACTTGGAGTGAATTTGTTTCTGCCATTAAAAAACAATTATATCCGCTAGCTTATATGCAACAAGAAATGATGAGTTGGCAAACTCTTCGCCAATTAAAGGGGCAAAGTGTACAAATCTATACCCAGGAATTTAGAAAAAGAGCTTTAATTCTAGGCATTTCTCTAGACTCACCTGAAACTTTGTTGAAGTATATAGGTGGTCTACACAGCTATTTGAGGCACGCCATTCTCATGTTTAACCGTACTAGCATAGATGAGGTATTATTTCAGGCTACACCTCTGGAGGCTAGAGACAAGAATGTGAACCCAGAGATTGGGGGATCATCAAAAGCCATTGCAAGCAAGAACAAGGAAAAGAGGAAGCAGAAATGGAAAGAGAGGAAGGAAAACACTGTACAGAAAGACAAACCTTCATGCACTCACAGCAAGAAGGATGGACATGATGATGAACATTGTTGTTCTTTGCATCCGGAGCTGAAACCCAAGAAGTTCGATGGCAAGAAGAAGAAGACTGCTGCTACTATTCAGAAAGATTTGTGGTCAGACTCAGGTGATGAAACAACAGTCACAGCTACAGGTATAAAAGGTAAAAATTCTAAAGCATCTACTAGTAATTCTACACAATCTATTGATAATGAAAATGAGAGGAAAATACATGAGCTTTTTCATATTAGAGTTATTTCCAAGCATCAAAAGATTGATACTTTATTTGATAGTGGTTCACAAGTAAACTTGATTTTTGAAGCAATTGTAAAGAAGTTAGGACTACTAACAACACCTCACAAGAAGCCATATCCATTAGGTTTGGCATGTGATAAAGCAAAGCTACAAGTGATTAGACAATGTAAACTTAGGTTTGCTTTTGGGTCAACTTTTGTAGATGAGGTTGAATTAGATATAGTTCCCTTGGATATATGTGGTATTGTTTTAGGAAGTCCTTACTTGTATGATAGAAAAGCAATTTTCTATAGAACTGAAAATAAGTATCAGATCACAAAAGATGGAATAGAATATATTGTAAGAGCTCATCAGCTCAAAAATAACTACTCTCATTAACTCAGGGTAGATGAAAAGAATTATAAATTCATGCAAGAAATTTTTACTAATGGTTGTAAAGGAAAAGACCCTTGATAAAACCAATGTATTTGAAGCTTGTGATGCTAAATAGAAAGCTGATTTAGAAAAATTTGTTTTAGAGTATGATATCCTAGTTCAAGAACCTAAAGGTCTGCCACCCAAAAGGGAAATAGTACATGATATTCATTTGCAACAAGATGCTCCATTGCCTAACATCGGAATGTACAGGTTATCCACTTTAGAGAATGCAGAGATCAAGAAGCAGGTACAGGAGCTGCTCGAGAAGGGGTTCATAAGACCAAGCACATCACCATGCAGATCTCCAATTGTGTTGGTGAGAAAGAAAGATGGCTCATGGAGGATGTGCATTGATTACAGAGCACTGAATAAAATAACGATCAAGAATCATTATCCTCTCCCTCGCATTGATGATCTATTTAGATCAGCTGAAAGAAGCTGTTTACTTTTCCAAGTTGGACTTGCGTAGTGGCTATCATCACGTCAGAGTAGCAGAACAAGATGCATGGAAGACTACTTTCAAAACAAGGCAAGGGCTGTATGAATGGCTAGTTATGCCTTTTGGCTTAACTCATGCTCCTGCCACTTTCATAAGAGTTATGAATGATGTACTCAGGCCTTTTATTGATGATTTTGTAATTGTATATTTAGATGACATTCTTGTTTTCAGTAAAACATGGGAATAACATTTGAAGCATGTAAAGTAGACTCTAGATGTTTTGAAAAGATAAAATCTCTATGTTAAATTATCAAAATGTGAATTTGGCAAAACATCTTTAAATTATTTGGGTCATATTGTAGGGGGTGGTGAATTGAAGATAGATCCCTCTAAGGTTGAAGTCGTTGTGAATTGGCCTAAACCCAAATCTGCTACAAAAGTTAGGAGCTTCCTAGGAGAAACACAATATTGGAGAAAGTTTATTGATAACTTTTCCTTGATTGCAGCTCCCTTATATGCTTTAACATGATTGAACAAGGTGTTTCAGTGGGGAGGAAAACAGCAGAAAGCCTTTGACACCTTAAAAGAAAAAATTAGTACAACACCAATACTAGCATTGCCAGATCTTCAAAGACCATTCGAGATTGAAACAGATGCCAATGACTATGTCATGGGAGCAGTGTTGATGCAACACAGTAAACCCATATGTTATCATTCTGAGACATTTAATTCTGCAGTAGCTAATTATCCCACATATGATAAAGAATTGTATGCATTAGTGCAGAGTGTGAAAAAGTGGAAACATTACCTACTGGGCAAAGAAACAATTATACATACAGATCATCAACCACTTCAATATTTGCACTCAAAAACTAAATTGCAACAATCAAGACACTATAGGTGGATGGGTTTTCTACAACAGTTTCATCTTGTCATCAGATATAAGAAAGGAATACACAATAAGGTTGCAGATATGTTATCCAGACCAATCATAAATGCATCTACTATACTTAAGCATAATTCAGTATTGCATGAAAGCTACATTGAACAATATGCTCAAGATGTAGATTTTAAAGATGTATATGCAACTTTAAGTCATGGAAAACAAGTAGAAGAATTGGATTATCATGTTAAGGACCAACTCTTATATCATTTGGGAAAATTATGCATTCCTCAAACTGAAAGAGTTAACGTAATCCAAGAAGCACATACTTCTCTAATATCAGGTCATTTTGGTGTAAGTAAAACAGTTGCACAGCTGCAAAGGTTATGTTATTGGCCAAGAATGCATGAAACAATTTCTAGATATATTAGAGGGTGTACCATGTGTGCTAAAAGCAAGCCCAATAATAGAAAACTAGGCTTGTACACTCCACTTCCAGTTCCTTCTCATCCTTGGGAAAGTGTTTCCATGGACTTTGTTGAGGGATTGCCAAAATATAGAAAAGGTCATGATTATTTATATGTTATTGTGGATAGGTTCAACAAAATGTGTATTTTAATACCTTGCAACAGGTAGATTATAGCTGAACAAACAACAAAGTTTTTCTTTCAGCATGTATGGGTTCATTTTGGGTTACCCACTTCTATTGTCTCTGATCGAGATTCCCAATTTGTTGGGAAGTTTTGGTTAAGTCTATGGGAGTTAATGGATACCAGATTGAAGAAGAGCACAACATTCCATCCACAAACAGATGGCCAAATAGAGGTGGTCAACTGGACAGTGATCTAGTTGCTCAGAGGCTATTGCAGCAAGCATCCCAAGCTTTGGGATGAAAATTTGTGTTATGTTCAACATGATTACAACCGTGCTAAACACTCTTATGCACAAAGATCTCCTTTTGAAACTTGTTTTGGTTTTACACCAAGGTCTCCCTTGGATTTTGTCTGTAGTAAAGACTGTGGAGTACTGAAGAAGGTATGTTTTTATTGATTATTTTGTCATCTTTTCTTTAAAACTCATAACCTCTTTGCATATGAACTAGGTAGATAATAAGAAATTATGGAAAAATCTATGGGATTTGTATGTAACGCAAAACAACTAATAATTTCCATTTTCTTATGCAGAAAAAGGGAACAGCGAAAGATTGCCGTTCCAAAGAAAAAGACATGGCAAAGTAAACTGTTGTCCCTTTGGTAGGGAACCACATGCAGACAAGGTGATCCTAATTGAAGCGTATCAGCGAAGGAAAGGAAAAGGAGATATCGAATCGGCGCAAGAGAACAAATGGATAACTGGGAATTAACAGTTTGGTGAATCCCCCAGGATCCTTTGATCCTGAGGGATCACTATCTTAACTATTTTTTCATCATTGATATCTCTTCTCAGTTGTTATAAAAAGGGCAACACTGCTAGCCCGTGGGGACGACCTGTTGTTATTCTTATGTAATTTCTCTTTGTATTTAAAACTTTGATCATCGACTCTCATTGAGAAGTGATCCACTGTAACTCTGCTTTGATGCTTTAATATAAATCTGGTTGTTGTTCCATCTTTGATCCTGGAATAATCTCAAGCGGTGTGTCCCTGGAGGCTAAGGGCCCGGCCCTGGTGGAACACTTGCTCCTGTACCATTATCTTTAATTCGTGCGTGGTTTTCATTATCATCTTTGTTCGGTAATCTGATGTGTTTTGTTATTTTACATCACGGTTCTGTTATATTTACAATATCGTTCTCTGTGACAAGAATGTCGTATTGTTCATTTTGACTTTGTAACACATTGTTGTTCCTTTAATCATTGATATAACATTATTGTTCCTCACAGAATGCTATTGCTGTTCAATTACAGAGTAACCGGGCTGTAACATTCATAAGTTGGTATTACTGTATTCATCTATGGTTTACACTTAATCGTGATTGTTGTTCAACTGACATTGCTGTTCCATTACAAATTGCAATCGTTATTCTTTATAACTGAGATTAATATTTGTGGTATCGAAGTCAGATTACTGTTTCTCTCAATATTAAAGCGTGTCGTGTGTGTTATTTATTTTGGTTCATTGTACATTTACATTTGGCTCTAAGTGTTGTTCTATATTTCATTGCTAATTAGTTGCCGTTCTATTTCCATTTGCTGTCCGATTTATTCTTAGAGTAAATATTGCTATCTCATTTCTGTAGGATACGACTACTGCCTTTATTTCCGTAGAATAAGGTTGTTGTTCCATTTCCTAGTTGTTGTTCCATTTATAGTTGCTGTTCCATTTCCTGTTATTTGCGTTGTCATTGCTTTGAACGATCTGAGACTGTAGTGAGCGTTGAAATTTGTTGTCTAGTTCCTAGGTTGATGATCTGTTCCTTGATTATCTTTAGTTACATTAGTTTACAAAGGGATGAGTTACTGTTACTGTACCCTTGACTGATAATTCGCTTATTTTTCTGAATGCATGATTTAAGTCTTAAAGTGCTTTGCTGTAAGTAGATCTTGTTTTAAGCATCTGTTTACTCTTGTATTTTGAGCACTATACTACTAGCATTACTCTGACAAATGACCGCCTCAAAATGAGTACACTCTTTGAGATAACAAATCGTTCCTGGATTGATAAGTTAATGTGGGGTAAATAGAGGTGAAAAAGACCCTTTTTACGGCTCGACATTTTGGTGCTGTTGCCAGGGAAGAGTGTATCCATTTGTTTCTTTTTTAGAGTAGTGTAAGAACCTCTTAGGAAAGAACTGGGCTTTAAAAATGGAAGGTAAGAACCTGCGTGTGGAGTATGTAATAGCCCTACTCCCCTGCCTGCTTTCCTGCAGATTTGTTGCTATTTTGTTTGTGTAGAACTTAGCAGTTGATTTGTGTGCATGACTAAGCAGAAAAATCCTGAAAAGAATCCCAAACCTCTACCCAATCCTGATAAAGCTAAGGGGCCAGTGACCCTTGGCCGATCGACCTTTATAGACGAAATCCTCAAAAAAGCAGAATCTCAACCTTCAGTAGGTGTTATAGACATTTTTGTGCCTTATAGCTATAAGCATGAAATGTCCATAATCCAAGGGATCCAAAGTCCCTAAAGATGTTGCTACAGCTCCTAAAGGAACAAGGTCAACCAATGACAGCTCCTCCCAGAAGTTCTCCACTAGAAACTGCTCAAAACTAGTCAAATCAGGATCAATTCAGAAGCTCCACTAGCTGCCTGCGTTGCAAAGCACCCAAATCCACTAGCTAGGTGCGTTGTAACGCACTTGAATGCAATACCCAGGTGCGTTGAGCGGGAAATGACAAGTGGCAGAGTCATTCAACGAGGTGGAAAGACCATGGAAGCTTCCAGAATCTTCTCCAATGACACTTGCCTCACTGAATTCGACCAAGTGATGAGTAAGAGGCTCTCAGTCTCCAAGTGGAAGCAAGAACTGACAGAGAGAAGCCACAAGTCAAAACATAAGCTGACTCATCCTCTCTACTTACATCTATATATGGATCCCTCATCCCAGAGATCCAGAGGTTGGAATTTTGTACTTTGCAGAGAATTGCTGTTGGTTTGAGATTGAGATTAGTACATTGGGTGATTTATTCTTTGTTGGAGGAGAGGAAGGGATTCCTTTGCTGGGAGGTAGATGCTGGATCGGGACTCACTTGGTTGTATCTCCTCTTGGACTTTCTTATCATATCAATAAAATTATTTGAGTTTCTCCTACATGCTGTGTATCAATGATGTTTTGTTATATTTGCATGTTTAGCTTAATCTGATCCTGAGCTTTTTATGAATGTGTATCTATATCTTCGTGTAGTTTCTCTCTCTTGTGATCTTGCAGGAATTCGGTGAAGCTGGGCTGGTAAGGGAGCAGGGAGCTGGGAGCTATTGAAGAGAGGAGCGATTGGATCAACAAACTAGCGAAAGACACAGGTTAGTTACATCCTTTCTCCTCATTTACATTTCATAAAGAAGAATACTCAAGTAGTTTTCCTTGTTTGTTGCTAAGGCACTATCACACCTTAGAGTGGGATAGGGGCGTTCTGAATAGATACTTTTCCCAACAAAAAATTGGCGACTCCGCTGGGGAACGTATCTGGTTAGTTTATTTGTGTTTCTATTGTTGTTCTTCTCATAAACTTAGGAGTGGTGAATCGAACTGCATTTGCCATTTACAAATGCAAAGTAGAGATCTGCCACTCTAGTCCACTCACTGGGCCTGTTTATGATCTGAACAAGCTGATCCACAAATGCTCTAACTGCCCTTTGTGATAGCTCTTAGTCCTCCTTTAAATCATCCTTCTAATTGTACCTTATTGATAGCTTTTATCCGACCAAAAACCTCAGATCAAACTGCAAACCGTGACCCAGAACCCGGAGACAATTCTCGTTTCTATTTCAGCGCAGGCTCTGTGAAGAGACTCTGCATTTCAACGCAGGTCCCGAGAGGGCTACCTGCGCTGCAATTCAGTTTCTCTGTGCAACAGGTGCGCTGATCAGCCTTTGCCCTGTGCAGCTGTGGTTCTTTGCATCCTTGTGTTCAGTTTTATCTCTGTTTTTTGCAGCCTGTTATCAGTGTGTGTACCTATCTGAAAACCCCTTTTCTCTGCCTTAATTCCGCCTCAGTTGTATAAAAGAAACTGTATTTGTTTTTGTGTATTTGTTACATCATTTGCAGTTTCCCATTACAAAAGTAAACTAGTCATACTATCGCCTTTAGATCTAGACCTGTCGTAAGTGTCGTTTTGATCTTAGGAGTAAATTTGTTTGCTGTTGACAGTTGATTGCGCTTTTACTTTTGTCTTTTGGTTTGAATTTGTGAATTTCTAGTGTCGAAACAAGTGTTTACTTCAAAATCATAAAGTGTCGTAATCGTCTTTTTGATTTCAAAAAGAAACTTGTTTGTGTTTTCACTTGAAATCGAATTCGAATTTGTACAACAACTTTCTTTTTAGGCATCAATATTAAGAAAGTGAAAACAAATACATGCATTTGTGCATTTGCATATTGATAGTTTATATGGTTTGATTTAGGAAAAGTGCATTTACAGTGTGCTCTATGCTCTTTGAGAAAAGATTGTGTCTTTCTTTTCCCCTTGTAGCTAGGATTTTCATTGTTGAAAAGAGATAAAAGCTTGCTTATCATCTTTAGACTGCATTTAGGAATTGTATCTACATCTCATGGTGATCCGAAAAGGCAAACTTCTAAAGAAAGATCAACCTAAAATAAATTGAATGAACTTAACAACGCTTTGTAACTTAACGCACAACATAGAGGTCTAGGCTAGAGACGTGTTCCGGTGTCGTAAAACCTGGTTACTGTCGGCCTCACTGATGGTTGGGTGATTCCTCCTGAGAGACGATAAGTGCCAGTACGAATTGTGCTCCCACGTACCGTCGAGTATATATTGGGAGACCCCTATAGGCATAAAACCTTTATCCATAGGAAGCCGTGTCGGCCGCCCTACTGATCACAATGCACTGAACACAGCATTCAGGAAGATTGACCGCTCGTACCTTAAAAAGTATTCTGCGGTTTTGCGATTGGTTTGGCACACCCTCTACCTAGAACTCCAGAGCAGTCCCTTTCGTTCCTTTTCAGACTCCTTAACGGAAAAAGTCCATCTGAGCACTTGTCACTTCAGGCTCATTAAAAATCGAAGGAGACTAGAGTCATCTTTTGCTTTTTCTCGACTCTTTAAAATTGAAAAAGCAAGTTGTGTCCAAGCGTCGTTAAAATTTATTTTAAATGGAATATTCATACCCTTTTTCCTGCATTGATCTTTAGGTTGAGAAAATGGAGCCTACCAACCAAGGAATTCCCCTTGGTGGAAATCCTAGTCCCTTCTCCTCTTGTGGAGATGTTGGTGCACCCCATATGGCCACATTGTCGCTTCCAGGACTGACAATTGGCTTGCCGGTCTGGCTCTTCTCAACCAATGTCGTTCAGAACACCACTATTCCTGAACAGTCGAATCAGCAGTTAGACCAGTCCAGAGTTACCCACCAACCTTCTACTTCCTCTAATTCTTCCTCTCCTCCTTCCTCTTAACTTGATGAGGCTGGAAAAGCCAAAAGTCAAGTTCATAAGGAGAAGAAGGAAAAGAAGAAGAAAGAGAAGAAGAAGAAGGAGCCAAAAGCGACTGGGGGCAAACGAGT
The DNA here is from genome assembly GCA_031772625.1 of Pinus tabuliformis. Lineage (NCBI taxonomy): Eukaryota > Viridiplantae > Streptophyta > Pinopsida > Pinales > Pinaceae > Pinus > Pinus tabuliformis. The sequence continues at coordinate 26,052,069 of CM062805.1, forward strand.
GTCGTCTAATGAAAATCCACACACTGCACTCACCAGGCCTAAATCGCCATGTGTCATTTGCAAGGGAGACCACTTTCACAGAGATTGTCCCTGCATCCCTCGGATACTAAGGGACTGGTCTCCCCGTTTGCACAATTCGGTGGCGTCAACCTCTGATAGCCATGTTGAAAGCACACCGTCAACTAGCGAAAGTGAAGTCCCTGGACAAAAAGGGAGAGCTAGATCTCCTTGTAAACTGTGCGAAGGCGATCACGCCATCCACCGTTGTTCCTTCTTAGACGAAGCTAAAAGAGTTTTGGATGATCATCCGGTTTCACCGTTACGACTTCCTCCTGGATATAAAAAACTCTTGCCGAGTCCTTCGTTAGTTGAAAATCCAGCTGGCCCGCTCAAGTGGTCAGCTGAAGCGCCGGTCATTGAACATGAACCAGCTGAATCCATACCTGACGAAAGTCAAAAGGTCGAGGCGGCAGTTGACCCGGTCTTGCCTTCAGAGGTTTTATCTTCGAATGATATAGTCACTGAAGAGGATAAAGATGACACCATCCAAATTCTCTTCATCAACACAGACTCCAACGAGCACGGGGGCAATCCACCCATTCCTTTATCGCGGGAAGGAAGTTCGTCAGAGCGATACCCGGCCGTCTACTCGGTCCCACCACCAAGCAACCTAGTTCTCTCCTTCGACTGGAACCAACTAGGCAGACCCCGTTTGCCAGCAAGCATACCATTCAGAATTATCGTCCAAATATATAGAATGGTCATGGCTAGCACCATCATTGATGAGGGGGCATCTGTGAGTATCCTTTCCTCTATTGCTTGGAAAGCGCTTGGTTCGCCATCGCTTTTGCCTGAAATGAGAAATCTGACAGGCTTTGACAAAGGAACCAGTCGACCTTTAGGGATCCTCCCCAATGTGCCCATAACATTGAAAGGGAAGACCGTTCAAATGAACATGATGGTCATTCAAGGACCCTTGGATTATAACCTACTCCTTGGACGAGACTATATATATTGCATGGGAGCCATCGTCTCCTCACTCTTTAGAGTAATGTGTTTTCCGCGCGAAGGAAGAGTGGTCAAGCTCGTGGACCAGCTTTCATTTCCCGGATCACGCATCGCAAATAGTCATATACCATCCCTAAATGGTCTCTTCACGCAAGAAATGTCTCAACCCACGGTCCGTCCTCCCAATGAGCGCAAGTAATTCGGAGGGATATGACTGGAACCCAGGGGGCATGCGTCCTGGTCTGATTCGGCAGGAAAACTTCGGGTATAGGGTAGGTTTCCGCGAGAGAATATGACTAGTCTGTACCCATCCGTGATTGAGATAGGGGTTATTCTAGAATAAGATTCTTTGTCAAAGTTATGTGAGTTGGCGGGCTTCGTCGCTCACCTTTTTTTATCTCGGTAGACATCGCCGAAGAAGTGTTTTGTTTGAAAGATTAACAGAACAATATTTGGGTGACCTGAAAGAGGTAGGCCTCTCTCGGTAAAACAATTGTTTTGGCGGAAGTGAAGTAGAGGTAACCTTGAAACTCTGTTTTATACCTGGGGGCATGCAAACCTTTTGGAGTGCAAGCAAGGGGCGGCTATTTAATTTTTAAATTTTTAGGTCCTCCCTTTAAACCTGTAGGTCTAACCCTTTAAACTCGTAGGATTAGTCGTTTCCGAACTTGCATAACGAAAGGATGCGGGGCATAGCTTTGTAAGGCGCAAGCTCCATAAAAAATGGCATCTTACATGAGACATTCTTATCATATGACTGGATTAATCGAGCAGTTTTAGCGCATAGTTCATGCTTGTTAAAAAATAAACATAAGACCGAGCAAGTGTTTCAACCCGCATTTAAGCTCGTTAAAAAATGAACTATCCTTCGGTAAATAACCACCGTGAATGTAACATTATCAGCCATTAAAGCCTTGGTCGTGTTTGCACCGTCACCTCCACTTTTCCATTGGCCGATCATTCACCTCCATATGATTGTTTACCCATTTTGAGGAACAGCTGCGAAGAGTGATTTCACTAGCCATCCTTGTGACACTGCCGTGCTTGGAAAATTCCAACCCTTACCTGGAATCAGCTGCTACCCATTTTATCACTCGTTCCTCAAAAGACGAGTCTTCTTTAAGCTCTTCTCATTTGACTCGTAAAATATGAAAATATTGCCGAGTTTTGGCCTTCCAGCTCGTTAAAGCGACAGGAAATGCTATCCCTCCTCTAGATTTTAATCTTTTTGGACCTGAGGGATTATTGCATAAAAAGATCGAGCGCTTGTTTTGTTCGGCTCGTTAAAACTATCGAAAATTCATCCCTTCTGTATTGTTTTATACTTTTTCGGACTTAAGGGATTAGATGACGAAAAAGGAATTTCGGAGTTAACTTTACGTACCTTTTCAGACTCTCTAAAAATGAAAAGGACCAAGTTATCTTTGTCATTAGACTCGTTAAAAACATTAATAGCGACAAACTTGTCTTTAGACGAGAACGAGTTTCACTATCGCTAGGCTCGTTAAAACATAGCGATGGGTTTGCCCGAAGGGAAAATTATAGAACAAGCATATGTTATCCTCCTCAAGCTTGACAAAAATAAAGAGGTACTGGTCAGCAATGACTGGGGAAAAATTGGGAAGAAACTCAAAGAACCTTTATTGGTAGCAAGTCGCTCTTGAACATGACACTTCCACTCCGTGCCTGAGTCGGGTTGGGTTGTTTCATTCACCCGTCACATCACCATGGTCTCGCCATACCATCCAACTTTGGGGTAAATGCTACCAATCCATCATATAAGTGTCACCGATATGTTCAAGAGAAGTAATCCAAAGAAGTCAACCGTGTCCCATCCACTACCATACATTATACTTCATTCTTTCATGACCGCCACCCTGAACCATATATCATCAGATCGTTTTCACCTCCATCAAAATCATTTGCTCCGTTCCGTGTCACTGATGTGGGATACATCAAGGCCCTCCTTTGACGGATCGCTTCTTGTCGACATCGACTCATTATTCAAGAAGTTGATCTAGGAACACCCCCTTCAGTACTTTGAAAATTGCATGCCTCAATGGCAAGTTTCTCACTTCCGGCGACAGGTATACATCAATGACCTTCGACCGAAATATTTTGCGTGGTGTTCGACACCAAGTCCTTTATTCACACCACGTGAATTGTACTGAAGTACCTTGAGGGTCATTATCATTATCGGTGATTCCTCTCGCGCTTGTTAATAGTTTACATCATTGACTGGTAATCAAGCGATGTCTTTCCATGTTCGACTTCAAAACATTTCTCACATGGATCGACTTGTACTTAGAGTTAAGATCGGATGAGATTGAAGACCCCGGATCTAGTTTCATCCATCTGGGCTGCGATATATATTCAGGAAAAATAAAGACATTGACATGTACAACACTGCAGAACAGATAATCATCCTACCAAAAGGATGATGATTTCATCGGAATCATGAGTCTACCATCAGACGATTGTCTGTCCTATGTACATAAAAATGAATTTATAAAGCTGATCATGGGAATGCCCGCCTCAGCTAGATCATGAAAACAATATGAAAAATAATGTATTGTATTGTATCTTATTACAGGTCTCCTCTCAGCATTGAAAGAACTTTGGACCCTCCTAATAAAGCATTTCACCCGATAAACGACCTCATACTTTAGGGGGCAACTGTTATAAACATTTTTGTGCCTTACAGCTATAAGCATGAAATGTCCATAATCCAAGGGATCCAAAGTCCCTAAAGATGTTGTTACAGCTCCTAAAGGAACAAGGTCAACCAATGACAGCTCCTCCCAGAAGTTCTCCACCAGAAACTGCTCAAAACTAGTTAAATCAGGATCAATTCAAAAGCTCCACTAGCTGCCTACGTTGCAAAGCACCCAAATCCACTAGCTAGGTGCGTTGCAATGCACTTGAATGCACTACCCAGGTGCGTTGAGCGGGAAATGACAAGTGGCAGAGTCATTCAACGAGGTGGAAAGACCATGGAAGCTTCCAGAATCTTCTCCAATGACACTTGCCTCACTGAATTCGACCAAGTGATGAGTAAGAGGCTCTCAGTCTCCAAGTGGAAGCAAGAACTAACAGAGAGAAGCCACAAGTCAAAACATAAGCTGACTCATCCTCTCTGCTTACATCTATATATGGATCCCTCATCCCAGAGATCCAGAGGCTGGAATTTTGTACTTTGCAAAGAATTGCTGTTGGTTTGAGATTGAGATTAGTACATTGGGTGATTTATGCTTTGTTGGAGGAGAGGAAGGGATTCCTTTGCTGGGAGGTAGATGCTGGATCGAGACTCACTTGGTTGTATCTCCTCTTGGACTTTCTTATCATATCAATAAAATTATTTGAGTTTCTCCTACATGCTGTGTATCAATGATGTTTTGTTATATTTGCATGTTTAGCTTAATCTGATCCTGAGCTTTTTATGAATGTATATCTATATCTTCGTGTAGTTTCTCTCTCTTGTGATCTTGCAGGAATTCAGTGAAGCTGGGCCGGTAAGGGAGCAGGGAGCTGGGAGCTATTGAAGAGAGGAGCGATTGGATCAACAAACTAGCGAAAGACACAGGTTAGTTACATCCTTTCTCCTCATTTACATTTCATAAAGAAGAATACTCAAGTAGTTTTCCTTGTTTGTTGCTAAGGCACTATCACACCTTAGAGTGGGATAGGGGCGTTCTGAATAGATACTTTTCCCAACAACAGTAGGACCTAGAAAAGTTACTTCTAGACAGCCTACTAATTCCCTTCAGGCCACAGGATCACCATCTGTAGCCTTTGCTGAGGTGCATAGTCAAACCGAAGAGCAAGATTTTCAAGAAATTGAAAATTATAGCCCAAAATCATTACAAGAAAGGAACCTGAGCAACCTCTGTAAAGGAAGAGGAGAAACAGGAGAGACTGAAGAACCAAGATCTCCTTTTGGGGTAATTCAGCCGCTAAGCAGCTCGGATAAGGGAAGTGCTGCAAAAATCATTTATAACGAAGTTGAAGAAACTCGAGAACCTGAACCCTCCTAGACATTAGGCACTCTCATCATCCCAAATAAAGGAAGTGATGTTAAGGCCATTCCCATTGGAGCCATTCCCTCTCGACAACCTAGGAATACCCTCTTAGATATCCCAGAAGGCTATTGGCATATATTTGACCAAATGGCCCAGAACCAGCCAAACGCCCAAACCTTTACATTGCAATACCCCATTGTGGATACTGCAGCTAATGCACCTATGAAAGCAATTCCTCTCCAGCATATCCCTACATTCCATGGCCTTACATCAAAAGATCCGGATGCATTCTTATTTGAATTTAATGTGCTATGTAGAGGATATGATTATACCACCGATCCCCAGAAATTGAAATTATTTCCCTCTACATTAAAATGGGTTGCTTTAAGATGGTTTATGGGATTGGGTGGTGATGTTATAAATAACTGGGACCAAATGAAAGAGTCTTTTCTAAAAAAATATTAGGATTATTGTAGGTCTAGAGAGTTAAAAGATGAAATATTTCAGATGGTAGCTAGAACAAATGAAACATTAGAAGAGTATGTTGAACGTTTCTAGTATAATCTTCAAAGATCTCCTTATGCATCATTACCCTTACCTGATAATGTATTAAAAACATCATTAATTAGGGGAATGAAGGAACAATGGATTGAAACACTAAATATTATGGGAAAAGGAGATATTTATCAGGAAAATTTTGCCGACATTATTAATCTATGTATCAGGAGCTCGAGAGGCAGCACAAGACTAAAACCAGCAGAACATTATCGGTTTGCAAGAGATAACCGAATTTTGGCAGATGGAGTAACTCGTGCAGAAATTGGAAATTTATTAGAAAATTTTAAAACTGACATATTGGGGACACTAACAACACAACTTGATATTATGCAGGCCAAACAAAAGCAAGCAGAGGCAGAACAGAATTTGGAAATCTTCTGCCCCAGATGCAGAAAGAAACACAGCCATAAGGAGTGTCCATTAGATGCAGTCCAAGTTTGTGCCATTTGTACAAAAGACCACTCTACATAAAGTTGTCCCTCACTTCCTGGATTGAAAGCAGTATACAAGGAAGCAGAAGAAGAGCTAGAATTGGTGTATCTACTTAATTAGTGCTGTCAATGGAAACCGCGACAATCAGGTATGTTCTCAGACCCAACTTCTTCTTTTCAACCTCCACAATATCATGCTCAACAATATAATACAATGTGGCAAAATCAACCTCCCTTCCCGAATTGGTCACAACAATCATTTCCTTCATCATCTCCATGGCCAAATCAAGCAAGCCAACCCAATTGGCCAAATTTTCCCTATACCCCACCATATTGGCAAAACAATGTATATCCAGCACAATGGACCCCTCCTACTTCATAGAGTCAAGCCTGGCAGACAAAATGGCAAAGACCGATGAATTAGCCAGTAGGAACCATCCCGCTCCCTCAACCTACACTGCCAGCATTACAACAAAACCCCCAGTCTAACTTAAGACTGCAACTCCCAACCCAACCCAACCCCAATCCGAATAACAGACCGGTCCAATCCATTCAAATAATTGAAACACTAGAGATAGGAACCGATCTAAGGGAGTGTAATGACCTTCAATTAAGATCTGGGCATATCATTGAAACAGAGGGAGATAAAACAGCTCAAGTTGAAAATCAGTTACCTATAGAACAACCGCTACAAGAAGAGGATGTGACCAGACAACAAATTCATGATCCAGCAACCACATCCTCTCCCCCATTCCCAGAACGATTAATTATACCTCGACCTATACAATATCCTGATTTTGACATTCTAGGAGAACTACAAAATCTGTACATAAAAATCCCACTCCTCCAAGCCATTCAAGACATCCCGATATATGCAAAGACTATCAAAGAGCTATGTATAAAGAAACCAAGGAGGAAAATAACAAATAAACCAAAAGTCGAAGTAGTTGGCACTCTATCTGACTTATTGTCAGAGAAAGAAACACCCGTTAAATACAAAGACCCAGGAAATCCAATAGTAACCATACAAATCAATGGACAAACCTTCTCAAATGCCTTAGTTGATCTAGGAGCTGCAATTAATATCTTAACAACCACCACTTGCCAAAAACTGGGCATTACATCAGTAGAACTGACCTCCACTTTACTAGAACTAGCTGACTGATCTGTGGTTAGGCCAGAAGGCACACTACATGATGTCATGGTATCCGTTGACTCCTGGGAGTATCCGGCCGATTTTCTGATAATAAACCCCAAAAACTGACTTGATGGACATCCATTGATTTTAGGCAGACCTTGGCTTGCAATTGCCGATGCTTATATTGGCTGCCGACAAGGCAGTATGACCATAACTAGGGGGGAAAATATCAAGAATCTAGCTTTATATCCCCCAGCGCAGCCAAGTGTCACAATAATAAAAACTAACAAGCATCCTATATCATACCTCACCGAAAATATTAGATCTCCATTAACCATAGAAGAGGCCCTCGACTTCAAATACCAAACAGAAGACGATGCCATTAACAATTTTATTAGCCAAGCTGAACCCAGATCCTGCATACAATGTCACATGATAGAAGCAACATTTGATAATGAATTAGAAGAATATCGTCTTAAAGATACACACAATCAAACAATACCTACTACCTCTGTCTCAAATAGCAAAATTTTATAAATTGAACTAGGAAAGACTTTAAACATTAATGCTAACCTGACTTCTGAACAAGAAAATAAGATCATCCAACTACTGAGGAAATACAAAAAAGAATTTGCGTGGGACTATCCTGATATGAAAGGAATTGATCCCCAGTTATGTACACACCATATTTACATAGAAAAAGATGTGAGACCTGTTTGCCAACCACAAAGGAGACTTAACCCTCATCTAAAAGACATTGTAAAAGCCGAACTTCAAAAACTTTTAGATGTGAACTTCATCTACCTTATCTCCGATAGTAAATGGGTCTCTCCACTTGTTGTGGTACCAAAGAAGAATGGAAAGTGCAGGATTTGTGTAGATTATAGAGAACTAAATAAAGCAACACAAAAATACCACTTTCCCCTTCCATTCATTGACCAAGTATTAGACACTTTGGTAGGAAAGAAATTCTTTTCTTTCTTAGATGGCTTCAGTGGATACAATCAGATTTAGATTGCCCCTGAAGACCAAGACAAAACCACTTTTACTTGTCCTTGGGGAACATTTTCCTACAGAGTTCTACCTTTTGGCTTATGCAATGCTCCTGCCACATTTCAAAGGGCTATCCTCAACATCTTTTTAGATTTAATAAATGAAGGACTCAAAGTATACATGGATGATTTTACACCATACGGAGACGATTTTGACCCAACATTAGACACACTGGAAAATGTCCTGCAGCGCTGCATTGCCACTAGGCTCTGTTTGAGCCATGAAAAATGCTATATGATGATGACTAAAGGACTTATTCTAGGCCATTATATTTCAGCGGCTGGCATACAGGTAGACCCAGCCATAGTTCAAATAATTTTGCTAATTCCCACTCCTACCACTCAAACAGAGGTACGCAGTTTTCTTGGATTTTCTGGTTACTATAGAAGATTTATAGAACATTTTTCGCATATTGCTACACCTCTATATGCATTAATAGGCAATGTTGACTTTCTTTGGACAAAAAAATGTGACCGTGATTTCCAGGATCTGAAGAAGCTTGTGTCAACAGCCCCAGTCCTTCGAGGTCCAAATTGAGACCTGCCATTTCAAATTTCATCAGATACTTCAGATACAACTATTGAAGCAGTCCTTGGGCAGAAAGAAGATAAAAAACCATATGAAATTTATTATATTAGCAAGAATTTATCCCCTGCTAAATTGAATTATACTATTACTGAAAAAGAATTTCTAGCTGTAATACATGTTGTCAATAATTTTAGGGATTACATTACTGGATATCCTGTTATCTTGTATACAGATCACTCTGCCATAAAATATTTAGCAAATAAACCAATCACAAATGGTAGAAAAACTAGATGGCTGATTTTATTGTAGGAATTTGATATCACAATTAAGGACCGACCTGGAAAAGAAAATCCTCTAGCTGACTTTCTCTCGCGAATGCCAAAACCAGTGGATGTAGTAGTAGTTGAAGATCAATTTCCAAAGGAGCATTTCTTTGTTGTCACTGTTAAAACACCCTGTGATGTTGCGAATTACTTAGCAGTAGGAAAATTACCGAAACACCTGACCCCCAATGAATGAAAACGAATTGTCCAGGGAAGAGCTCAATTTTATTGGATTGGGGGCTACCTGTTCCATACAGGGGCAGATATGCACATCAGGAGATGCGTCCGGGAGGATGAAATTTTTGACATTTTGAAAGCTTGTCATGACGGACCATGTGGCGGACATTTCGCTGATCAGAGAACTGGACATAAGGTGTTGCAAACAAGGTATTATTGGCCCACGATCTTCAAAGAGGCAAAGAAGTTTGTTCAAGCTTGTGATAGTTGCCAAAGAGCAGGACGCCCTGGTCAGTCCGACGAAATGCCCATAAATCCACAGCTAGTTATTGAACCATTCGAGCGATGGGCCCTCGATTTCGTTAGTCCAATTAACCCATCCTCGAACTAGAAAACATATATTTTGGTAGCAACAGAATATGTCACCAAATGGGTTGAAGCAGAGGCATTGCTGAGAGTTACAGAGGATTCCATCATACAGTTCCTGTTCCGTATATTTGTGCGATATGGGCTTCCAAGAGATATAATTACAGATAGTGGACCACATTTTACTAGTAACAAGATTACTGCAACACTAAAAAACTATCATATCCAGCATAAAATTACCACTCCATACCACCCACAGGCAAATGGTCAAGTAGAAAGCAGCAATAAAATAATAGAAGCAATCTTAACAAAAACCATTGCGTCAAGTAGACGTGATTGGGCTGCAAGATTACCAGAAGCCTTGTGGGCTTACAGAACAACATGGACAAGCACTACTGGCTATTCACCATACCAACTGGTGTTTGGGAAGGAACCCATTTTTCCCATAGAATTCAAAATTCAAACACTATGAACAACACAAGTAGTTGGTCTAGATCTAAACGAGGCACAAATTAATAGATTACAGCAGATCAATGAGCTAGATGAAATTAGGCTCTCTACCTTTCAACACACTGCATTGATGACACTCTCATTAAAAATAAAGTCTTCCACGAAGGAGATTGGGCGCTCTTATACGATTCCAGGTTTCAGGATTTTCCAGGGAAGCTTCAGACTCGTTGGCTGGGGATATATGAAATCCAGAAGGTACATGATAATGGTACCCTTACTCTAATCACCATTGACAGATCTAGACATACCTTTAAGGCAAACGGCCACCGAGTTCGACTATATTGTAAACCACTTACTTAGGAATCCTTCTACTAGCAACTCCGTGAAGACTCCGACATACAAATTCCGGAGGAGGAAGAGAAATCTTCCTCACCTCCGGTTCATTAAAGTGATTCAACTGTTCTTACATTTTGTACATAATTCCTTTGTTTTGTTAGCATAAATTATTCTCTGTACACACACACACACACACACACACACACACACACACACATATATATATATACCTTGTATTCTGCATTATGTTGTTCCTTTTCGAAGATTCAACAATTCCATTGGTTTGTTGTTCCTTTTAGAAGAAACAACACCTTCACCATTTTGCCGTTCCTTTTTTTTCAAAAGAATAGCACTTGTATTTTTTTGCTGTTCCTTTTCAGAAGGAACAACGCTATCATTTTTGCTGTTCCTTTTCCAAAGGAACAACATTTGTGTGCATTTTTGTTTTTTCACTGTTCCTTTTCCAGAGGAACGACACTTGCACTTTCTGTTGTTCCTTTTCCAAAGGAACAACACTTTTGGTTTTTGCTGTTCCTTTTCCAAAGGAACAACACTTTTGGCTTTTACTGTTCTTTTTCCAAAGGAACGACACTTGCGTTTTCTGCTATTCCTTTTCCAAAGGAACAACACTTTTGGTTTTTGCTGTTCCTTTTCCAAAGGAACAACACTTTTGGTTTTTGCTGTTCCTTTTCCAAAGGAACGACACTTGCATTTTTTGTTGTTCCTTTTCCAAAGGAACAACACTTTTGGTTTTTGCTATTCCTTTTCCAAAGGAACGACACTTGCGTCTTTTGGTTTCTGCTGTTCCTTTTCCAAAGGAACGACACTTTCGTTTTCTGCTGTTCCTTTTCCAAAGGAACAACACTTTTGGTTTCTATTGTTCCTTTTCCAAAAGAATGACACTTGCATTTTTTGCTGTTCCTTTTCCAAAGGAACAACACTTTTAGTTTTTGTTGTTCCTTTTCCAAAGGAACGACACTTGCGTTTTCTGTTGTTCCTTTTCCAAAGGAACAACACTTGTATTTTTTTGCTCTTCCTTTTTGAAACGCCAACATTTTTGTATTCCTTTTACTTATGCTTGTTCTCCTTGCCATTCCAATTAAAGGACAGTTGCTGTTCTTCTCAATATATAATAGTTTCGAGTCTTTTGGAGCACAGCTATACACTTATCCAATGGATACAAAACTAGAGCATACTGAAATAAGTAAATTATATAAAATCGCTATTTTTCCAAGAAATTGCTTTGAATTGACAGGAGGAAAAAGGAAAGGACACAATTATCATCACTTTTGCTGTCATTATCCTACTAATACTAATATGATTAGTTATCTTTATCATGGTGGTTCTTTTTTTTTTAAATTCCCATAATCTTCTTTCATCATTATTAAGGAATAAGAACAAAGGGTATATTTTTCTATTGAGATGTTAAGACTTCTTCCACCATTCCTACTCTTAAGGAGTGTTGAACCACCCTTTGTATATATATAGGAAAGTACTTTATGAAAGAAAAAAAAAAAAAGGAGAAAAATGTTTATATGACTTATGGGTTGTCAAATGTAGGATAGGGGGTCTCATCAAGAGCCAACCTACCATGATCATAAGGAAGAAAGTCAAGTGGCATTCCCACTATGGCCACCACACCAGGGATATGATCCAAGAGGCACATCAGAGAAAATAGAGAGTCCTTGGAATAGGAGGTCTCATCACGAGCTGGCCTGCCCACCTTTCACTCCTTCCTGGTGAATGGCATTATGGTTTAACTGGTTACCAAGCCAGCATAATGACCTCCATTTTGACATTACACAGCACTTCCTAAGCATACACAAAGGATCATGGTTCCATGGGTTAAACAAACAACTCTATCAAGGTTATGGACACCTGTCAGTAGCAGAGCTCTGTTAATGGTATTGAAGTCACATTCCTTACACAACAATAGCAATCATCATCACCCTTATTTGTCTTATACCTCTGTAATACACAAATAAGATTATGTATATCATTTCACCGAACCATTAAACACATGAAAATTTATTACAACCAATCATGACGGAAAAATTTGATAATAACTGCATCAGACTTTTTGTGCACATTAGCTGTCCTATCCTCCCAGCCTCACATCATATCACAACATTCTCTTAATTGTTAAGTGATCCTACTATACACCTCGATTTCGCCAATCTGCTCCTTTTGTAAACATGGCATTTCGGCATAGGTTGTTCATTTATGACTCTGTACCATGGCAGTTCGGCACGCCGCTCCCTTATTTGACGACCGAGGACGACCTATCACATTGCAGGGGGGAGACATGTGACCTCATAATTTGCTGGTATACATGTCATACTATTATTCGGAAAACTTTTACTTGGGAATAGCAAGGCTTAACGGTATATTGTTTTTCAATTTGCATGGCTTGCTGTTCCTAAGCTATTTCCGTATTATGCTCTGCAGCAATTAGTAAGTGACTTAGGATTTGAACGAGCCCTGGTGTTTCGTTATTTTCTCTGCATTTCTAACAGTTTGAATAGCCTACTGTTCCATTGCCGTCTCTACGTTTTTACAGTGAAAGCATGGGAGGAAGATCAATTCGAAGAGAACCACAGGTATTGACAGTTTTTGATGCTGCACAGGAAATCCTGCCAAGGGTAGGATGGTTAGTTTATCTTAATCGTTTACAGGAATCCAACGAGAATGTAGCAATAGAATTCTTACAGAACTTGCAAGAATATCACTCCACAGTAAAGGGGAGACACATAGCAGTCACCGATGACATAATTGCAGAGGTCTTGGGATTGCTAGCACCTGGACCTGTGTGGACTCTAAAGAAGGAAAGACTGTGAAAGATCATAAAAATATTCCAAGATGAAGGCTAGAACCTGACAGTCAGAGGAAAGGGAGTCCTACCAGTAGCATTGGGGGAGCCATGGGCAGAATTGGCAAAGATCATCGAGAGCTACATCACTTGTGAAGGCAGGAAATATGTGGTAAGACCACGACACCTTAAACTCTTAGCCGTATTAAAACATAAATGCTCTGTGAACTTACCTGCATTTTTAAATTCATTACTTCATGATGTTGCCCGAAGCATGAAAAAATCACAACATGTAGAATCGGAAGTAAGTCACCATGGGCTGATACGACTGATAGTTAGTCACAGTCTTGCTCAGAAATAGAGCAGCTGGGAAGAGCTAATTGCCACGATAGATGGGGGACTGACTTTGCCAGCCCCAAAACGTAAGCATGCTACCAGTACATCGAATAGACCATTGAAACGGAGGAAATCAATCAGATTGGCATGGATTAGAGGGAGGCTGGAAAATTCCCAAGGGAATACTAGCCAACCAATGGAGATAGACGATTCAGGGAATGAGCAACCCCTGTGATTGAAAGGAGAAGAGAATGAGAAAGGATTGGAAGGAAATGAGGAAGGAGAAACGGAGGAAGAGACTGAGCAGCCTGGGCAGGCGGAGGAAGAGACAGAGCAACGCAAAGAAAGCCCATTGCAAAATCCATTGCAAGAGGACGAATTGGCCCAAATTCTGGCCAATATGGGTGAATATGCCCAACCTCTCAGCCTGATAGGCCTCCATATTGAAGAAGAACCAAAAGAGCGTTCTGCTCAGGACAAAAATGCACTCGAAGAATTATGCGACGAGGAAGAAAAAGAAGAGAATCATTCTGTTCATGATAGAAGTATGACAAGAGAGAAAAGTGATACAGAAGAGGAACAATCTGTTCCCAGCCAGACTACACCGGAAAAATTTCAAGGAGAAGAAGGGGTGGAAAAAGAAGTCACCCAAGAAATAACAGAACCGGCTAGGGTTTTTACTCCTGAGCAACCTGAACAGAACAACAAAGGAGCACCCCAAGAAGAAGACCAGGGAATTGGTCAAGATGACAGTCCAGGTCCAAGTAAACAGACAACTGTTCCTTCTAAGAAAATAGAAGAAATTAAAAGATTACGAAAAGAACAGCAAAGACTCCTGAATGTGATAGCACGAATTTGACAACAAATCAGGGTTTTGAAAATGAGAAAGAGAGAAAAAAGGACCTCGGGGGTAAGACATGCAACCAATCCGGCGAGACCCCTCAAGAAAAAGGTTTGGAGGACTCAAGTCCAGCCTGTTGTTCAAAAACTTGTTGAAGAGAATTTTGTTGTTCAAAACCCTATTGAAGAGTAGTCTGCCGTTCAAAACCCTGCTGAAGTGCAGTCTGCCGTTCAAGACCAAAAGGAACAGCATTCAACTATTGCCCATGTTGAAGTGCAAACAGATGATATATCGGCCTGTGACAAAGAAGTTCAGACAGAGGCACAACTCTCTGAAGAAATGCGAACCATAAACACGAGACGATGCAATAAGAAGATTCAAGTGAACCTTCCACTTACCACTACCATGTGGGACAGTGATCTGAGGACAATAACCCTACAAGAGGGTTTGATGCAAGCTCAACAAGCAGTAGAAAAAATCACAGAACAAACGATTCCTAGAGAAAAGTATGAAGAATTACAACAGCTAAGGAATGCCAATCTGTCTGAAAGCCAGGCTTTTGAAGGATGGCGAAAGGAAGAAGAAAAAGTCGCAAAGGTAACTCATAGATTAGATGTAGTTATCAAACAGATGGATACCTTATGCTCTTTGTACACTGACGTCCTAGCATGTAGAGCCCATGCTAAGAATTATGCCTTGTTTTTAATGGAACGATATTTGCAATTGAAAATTAAGGCTGTCAAAGAAGGAGTCCCTATACAAATTAATACTATTGATGATTTTATAAATTGTTGTAAGCACTATGGAGTAAAGGTTCAAATATTATTGTGTGAATTCTATCTGCATAACCTTGTGTTAGATCAAGAGACAGAGCAGAACCCCAACCCTTTCGTTGGGGATATCCAATTGCAGGCATTTATTTCGTTTGGAGTTAATCAAATCAAATGGCTTAAAGCCTATAATGCCTTCCAAACACAAGAAAACAGATTAGAATTATGGGTAAGAGTCGAGCCTAGAGATCCATTACAGTTGTGGAATAAACATAGGAATCTCATAAGGACTCTAGGCGTGATTGAAGCATTAGGACCCATTCATACAACAATCAATCGGCAAGGGATAGAATACTTCTTTACCATCAAGGACCTTACCATTGTAGCTGCTAAATTTCGATATCAGACCTCTAATCCGAATATCCAACTCAGGGAACCATTTAATTATGAGAATTTTAAGTTAGCCACTGATCGCTTGAGCCTCTATGGTGAACTTATCTTGAGGGCAGGGCCATCTTGGTTAGGATATAGGTTCAGGAGTCCGATTATTTGGCACCCTGCACCTAGGTACCAAGCCCTGTATGAGATGCCTAAGGGTCAGACAGGCCATATTTTTAAACACCTAGTTAGGCATCATGGCTGTAGACCACCACATGGGATCCCGTCTCCGGCTTACTCTCTCACTGCCTTACATGCTAACTACAATGTTTTCATGAGGGCATGAAAAAGGGTAAGCAGGGGGGTGTGTGGAGTAGTGAAGAAGGTATGTTTTTATTGATTATTTTGTCATCTTTTCTTTAAAACTCATAACCTCTTTGCATCATGAACTAGGTAGATAATAAGAAATTATGGCAAAATCTATGGGATTTGTGTGTAACGCAAAACAACTAATAATTTCCATTTTCTTATGCAGAAAAAAGGAAAAATGAAAGATTACCATCCCAAAGAAAAAGACAGGGAAAATTTAACTGCTGTCCCTTTGGCAAGGAACCACATGTAGACAAGGTGATCCAAATTGAAGCGTATCAGCCAAGGAAAGGAAAAGGAGATATCGAATTGGCGCAAGAGAAAAAATGGATAACTGGGAATTAACAGTTTGGAAAATCCCTCAGGATCCTTTGATCCTAAGGGATCGCTATCTTAACTATTTTTGCATCATTGATATCTCTGCTCAGCTGTTATAAAAAGGGGCAGTACTGCTAGCCCATGGGGACGACCTATTGTTATTCTTATGTAATTTCTCTTTTTATTTAAAACTTTGATCATCGACTCTCATTGAGAAGTGATCCACTGTAACTCTGCTTTAATGCTTTAATATAAATCTGGTTGTTGTTCCATCTTTGATCCTGGAATAATCTCAAGCGGTGTGTCCCTGGAGGCTAAGGGCCCGACCTTGGTGGAACACTTGCTCCTGTACCATTATCTTTAATTTGTGTGATTTTCATTATCAGCTTTGTTTGGTAATTTGATGTGTTTTGTTATTTTACATCACGGTTCTGTTATATTTACAATATCATTCTCTGTGGCAGGAATGTCGTATTGTTCATTCTGACTTTGTAACACATTGTTGTTCCGTTAATCATTGATATAACATTACCGCTCCTCACAAAATGCTATTACTGTTCAATTACAAAGTAACCGGGCTGTAACATTCATAAGTTGGTATTACTGTATTCATCTATGGTTTACACTTAATCGCGATTGTTGTTCAACTGACATTGTTGTTCAATTACAAATTGCAATTGTTATTCTTTGTAATTGAGATTCATATTTGTGGTATCAAAGTCAGATTACTGTTTCTCTCAATATTAAAGCGTGTCATGTGTGTTATCTATTTTGGTTCATTGTACATTTACATTTGGCTCTAAGTGTTGTTCTATATTTCATTGCTAATCAGTTGCCGTTCTATTTCCATTTGCTGTCCGATTTATTCTTAGACTAAATATTGTTATCTAATTTATGTAGGATATGATTGCTGCCTTTATTTCAGTAGAATAAGGTGGCTATTCCATTTCCTAGTTGTTGTTCCATTTTAGTTGTTGTTCCATTTCCTGTTATTTGCATTGTCATTGCTTTGAACGATCTAAGACTGTAGTAAGCGTTGACATTTGTTGTCTAGTTCCCAGGTTGATGATCTATTCCTTGATTATCTTTAGTTACATCAGTTTACAAAGGGATGAATTACTGTCACTGTACCCTTGACTGATAATTCGCTTAGTTTTCTGAATGCATGATTTAAGTCTTAAAGTGCTTTGTTGTAAGTAGATCTTGTTTTAAGCATCCGTTTACTCTTGTATTTTGAGCACTATACTACTAACATTACTCTGACAAATGACCACCTCAAATTGAGTACACTCTTTGAGATAACAAATCGTTCCTAGATTGATAAGTTAATGTGGGGTAAATAGAGGTGAAAAAGACCCTTTTTACGGCTCAACAAAGACATAGCAGTTGATGGACACTGTGATGTGGACAAAGCAACCAAGTTCATTAAACAGATCCAAGAAATTCACCAGGCAGTGCAGGAACATCTGGAAAAGAGCCAAGCCAAGTACAAGGCAAGGCATGATAAGCATCAAATTCAGCATAGCTTCCAAGTTGGTGATCAAGTCTGGCTATACATCAGCAAAGACAAAATGCAAGGTGAAGGTAAAAAGCTGAAGCCAATAAGGTATGGGCCTTTCAAGATACTTGAGAAAATTGGTGAGAACGCTTTTTGCCTTGATTTACCAGCTTATATGCATATCTATTCAGTCATTAATGCAGAGAACTTGAGACTATATTAACCTTCATTGATTGAAGATCCTGAAGAGCAAAGTCAATTGCCTTCTATTGATGATCTGTTGCTTGAATATCTCAATGAGTTGCAGGAAGATACAGTTCTGGACAGGAAGGTGAGAACTACGCGCAGAGGGGATTTTGAGTACCTCAGAATCGAACTCAAAGGTTCAAAACGAAGCAGTGCAAGATGGATAGAGATTGGGCAAGTGGGGAAGTTGTATCCTCACTTGATTGATACTTAAAAACAAACTTTTGGTGGTCCAAAAGCTTTTTCAATGGGAAGGCGTGATCCAAAATGGATCCAAAATACCCTCTAAGTCTTCAAACATTCAAAACTATCGCATGAGAAAAACTCTTAGAAATAGCGGATTATACTATCAGGAGGCAAAAACATGAAGAAAACAAGGAAATAAGGCCTATTGGAGGCTTAAAGCAACTTTGCATAAGAGTTGTTGGATCTGGCCGATCAATGGTCCAGATTCGATCGATATATCACAATCGGCGGAGGCTATCAGAGGCTACCACATAGATATTGCGATAATGATCAACGCGGTGAACAAGGATCGTCGATCAAGCGCACAGATCAACAGCCCAAGTTGAATCACGATATCGCAGTCGGCAATTACAGAGGAGTGATTACAAACGACCTGGGGTATGTGCGATATGTGATTGCGATCAATCGCATTGCAACATCACATCGGAACATTACAATGGAGCGAGGCCAATATAAACATAACTCACAATAGCCGGACCCGATGAAAATATAGATGATATTATATATATTTTGAGATCCGGAAAACTGGGTTTTCCTTTGTATTTTGCATTTTCGTTAAATAAATGAAATATAAAGGAAAAAGCGCCGATGTGATGAAATCGGACCTGAAAGGGTTTATTAATGTTTTTATATATGATTTGAAGTTTGATAAAGCCATTTTACGGGGTTTTTCAATGTTTTAATGTATTTTTAAATACAAAGGAAAATCACGATATAAGCGGGATTTCGGCAAGCCAAAGGCGGTAAGTGGTTTGGGCCGGGCTCTGCCCGATCCCATACACTAGCTGCCACGTGTCCAGGTTAAGGAGAGAGAAAACCACCCTTATCGAGTGGTTAACCCCCATACGGAAGAGCTGCCCGAAATGAACCATAGCCATTGGATCTGGATCTCTCAGATCAACGGTGGAGATGCGATGTCAATATACAGGCGGAACTGATAGGAGTTATAAGGTGGAATTGATAACATTTCAAATTCGATAAACGACAGATTGGCGAATTTTCACAGTTTTTAGTGTATTTCTCTGTGTAAACAGAGAATGCTAATTTTGGGGATTTCAAAGGCCCGATGGTTCATTTCGTTACAGAATAGGTGGCTACCATCCTTGAAAGCGTTTAGCAATGATTGCTAACGCTGAGAAGGAGATCTGAGCAGACAGAGGCCAGGAAGCCAGAGAGCTCGAGAAGGAGAAATGAACAGGCAGCGTCGATTGGATTTAAAGCCACAGACTGACAGAAACAGAGGCAAGCAGTGTTGAGACATAGAGCAAATAGAGACAGAGAGTCAGTGAGGAGAGTCTGTGTACTTAGAAAGACTTGGGGGATCCAAGTGAATCCTTGTTGTTTTTTATTTGTTGTGTGAGACTCAAATTGAGCTCACTTTTGTAAAAACTCTGCTTTTGAAGACATAATAGAGAGGTCACCACCGAAGGCTAGACTAGGAGACGTAGCCCAGGAGTGTTGGGTGAACTCCTTATTAAAATTTCTATGTTTATGTGTGTTTATCTATTATGTTCTTTAACTGCTTCATTGTCTAAGTATTTCACAATCTTATCGATCCATTGCACAATGTAAAATAGGTAAATCCATGCACATGAGTCTGTAATGCCTTAATAATTGTCTATGATCTTATCATCAGATCAGACTACTAGATTGAGTCAGAGTAGGCAAAAGAGAAGCTGACTGCATGAATGCCTCCCAAGACAAGTTGACCTATGTAAGCTGATGGAAGACAATGTTTTTCACCAAGACATGATGGAACAAGCTTGATTGGTGATCTTTCCCTTTACTATGTACCTTTTTTTTTTCCATTTTGATGAAGCTTCTGTAGAGGTAGTGAGGTAGGTTAAGAAGTTTAACACCTATGAAATGCATTAGTAATCTAACATGGTACTGATATATCCTTGAAAACCTACCCTCACATGTGAAATATTTCATGATCATCTTCATGAGAGGAGCATACTTATTAAGCAAGTGTCTAAAAGGAAAAATATGCTTTGGAGCAGCTTTGTAAGGAGGCTTCAAAAACGTTTTATAATTTTCAATATCTAGGTCTGTCGTTTTGAACCAAACCTCTCCATGATTTGGGATCCTAGTGGTTATGGCAATGGCCTTTGCTAAAATGGTAAAAGTGACCCCTGCAATAGTTTCCTTATCCCTCCTTAGATTGGTGGAAAAGGTGCTTGTTAATTTATTGCTAAAACCCAGTTCTTCAATCTTTTGGCAGAAAACAAGGCAGCCTGCATCTTGGAATGACTTCTTGAGAAATGGTGAAGCAATGATTTCCTGTACTTTGGTGGGTTCATACCTGATAATATGACCTCCTTTATGCTTCCTCTAATCAGTGGTTGTGGTCTCTATATCCATTGTGAAACCCTAGCTCACTAGGAAGGGGAATTAGGGTTTAGTGTTAGGAAAACAGGGGATTTGGGGCAGTTTTGTGAATGGAGGGAGATGGAGGGGTTTGAGAGTGTTTAAATTTTTGGGGAAATTTTGGATGGTAGCGATAGATGTTAGGGAGTGTAGGGAGGTGAAAAATTAGGAAATGAGTGAGGGGAATGGGCATAAAAATTGAAAACACAGTCCTAGCCTAGGAAAGTGTAGTGTAGGCTAGGGTTTGTAGAGAAATGAAAGAAATAAGGGAAATTGATGAGGAGAAATTTTGAAGAAGGTGTATGGAGGGTGAGGGAGGGTGTTTGAGCATAAAATTTAGGGTTTTTCATGGCAAGTGATTTAAAAACACTATTGAGACCAAAAACGCAACAAACCTTAGGAGAGGGTGATTTTAAGAGTTTTCAAGGATGAATTGAAACAAAAGAAAGGTAGAGGAGGGGAAAATGACTCCAACTTCCCTGTCACTAATGTGTTGGAACCTGTGGTTGATGAAGAAATCCCTTGAAAAGGTTAATTTTTCTCCCTTGAGAAAAACGCAACACTTTGGAGAAAAGTGCAACGCATCTAAGAAAAACGCAAGAAGGGGGGGGAATTTGGCACTTTTTTGGCAAGAAATTAATTTTCAAAGGGTGGAAATGCTTCTTAATGGTGTAGTGATGTCTTATGAGGGTAGAATGAGCAAATGGTTTTCTCCTTTGGTCTTCTTATAGGCTGGGGGGTCGATTTTCTCTTAGGTGGTGATGTGGCCCCACTTTGTCTTTTCACAAAATGATATGAAACGCTAATGTATTGCAGCTTCAAACCTCATTATGCATAATTACATCTAAATAAAGATCAACATGCACTTTAGAGATCATTATAGAACACTTTTCCCTATTACTACTCCCACATTGATGACCTAGATGATGCCATGACTCTTTTTTGACCTTTTTGATGACTTGACCTAATGATGACATCTAATGGATTATGAAACTGATGATTTGGACCTTAAAACATGACTAACCATGAGATGATGACTGAGATAGTGATCAAGACACTTCACTGATGACACATCAAAATGGGTGATGGCATGATTTAGATGACAATTTCACCATGAAATGAAGGGAGTAGCAACATACCTAGACACACTAACCAGTGACCAAATTTTTATTTGAAAACCTATTGAAACTATAAAAATTTGACCTAGAACCCTATCAATCATATTAAAAAAGTACATTTGATCACTGGTGACTGTG
Organism: Pinus tabuliformis; assembly: GCA_031772625.1. Classification (NCBI taxonomy): domain Eukaryota; kingdom Viridiplantae; phylum Streptophyta; class Pinopsida; order Pinales; family Pinaceae; genus Pinus; species Pinus tabuliformis. The sequence goes on from CM062805.1 coordinate 26,073,893, forward strand.
AGGATTGATAGGCACTAACACCTTCAACATACTTGAGGTGTAGGGGGTTCTTCTCGGTGGAAGACAGGTTGCAATCAAACGGTTGTATATGAGTTCAAGGCGAGGAGATGTTGAATTTCTGAATGAAGCCAATCTCATCAGCCGTGTTCAGCACAGGAATCTAGTCAAATTGCTTGGTTGCTCCGTTGATACCTCGGAAAGGCTATTAGTTTATGAATACCTCCCCAACAGTAGTCTCGACAAGTTTCTATTCGGTTTCTACTCTTTCTTCACTCTAATTGGGTTTTCTTTTCTTTTTTTCCTTTATTTCTTCTGTTCTTTTTAGGTTTGTGTATAATGTAGTTGGTTAATGTTTTTATGAATGTTATGGATTTATTAATTGCAGATACAACCAGACGTCATTTACTTGATTGGAAAGGGAGGTATGAAATCATGGTGGGAATTGCCCGTGGCCTAGCCTATCTTCACGAGGAATCTGCAATTAGGATAGTCCACAGAGATATAAAAGCAAGTAATATTTTACTTGACGAGAATTACAGACCAAAGATAGCAGACTTTGGGTTAGCCAAACTCTTTGCAGAAGATATGAGCCACCTTAGCACTACAGTTGCAGGAACTTTGTAAGAACTCTCCAACATTCACTCTGGTCAGGTCATAATCATCATTAAATAAATTGAACTATAAATAAACCCATTACAATTCATACTTCTGAATATGCTTCATATGATTTAGATGGATGTGGAGATTTAATTTTTGCTGTTGACATTGAGCAGAGGTTACATGGCTCCTGAGTACGCCTTACGTGGACAACTGACAGAGAAAGCAGATGTATTCAGCTTTGGAGTGCTTCTACTTGAGATTATCAGCGGGAGAAAGAGTCAGAGTTTGGCTCCAGACGCGGAGTTTCTCATCGAAGGAGTATGGCTCATATGGATTTCATCTTTCTGGTTGAAATTTTCCAAAGTATCCACATCATTTTTGCTCATTAACGTTTTGTGTTTTGTTGATATTGGTCAAACAGACATGGAAACTCTATAAAGCAGACAGAGGTTTAGAAGCTATGGATGCCACATTGGAGGGAAGCTATTCAGTGGAGGAAGCGATTAAAGTGATTAAAATTGGTCTTTTGTGCACACAAGCAGCTGCAGCGTTGAGGCCTTCAATGTCCCGTGTGGTGTGGATGCTGACAAATGAGCGAGAACATGATCTTCCTTCGCCCACAAGGCCTGCTTTTATAGATCTCGATTCAGGGGGCGTGTTATCACTTCATAATTTTCCTAGGCTAAGGAAGAAAACTACAATGGTAACCACAAAACCACTTTTAAAGCTTGGATCTAACCCTTCTAACTTCAGAGAGGGATCTCTCAATATGATTTAGATTTTTGCTTCAGATTTTAGGCTAGTTATTTAAGTTCGAGTTGGGTTTTTCAAAAGGTTGGTTGAAAGATACTGGAAAATTCCATTGGGCATTGAGTCATGAATCTTTGGTAATCAATCACAAAATGACAAAGTAGCTGTAACAAGGCAAGATATCCAAACTTTTGGATCTTATAGAGTGTCTGTGGGGTGAATATAATGAATTTGATTTAAGTTTAATTAAATATAGACTATACTGAGATGAATTCTATATTTAAAATCAGAAAGAAAACATGGATATTTCTAACAAGCCAGAGCAAAGTACACTTAAGAAAATTTGGCCTTTAATCTTCTTACAACAATAAAGAGCGAAAAAACATATGGAAACTAAAGAGAGAAACAATTTAACATAAGAAAGGACATCACCAATTGTATGACACGTGAATCCGAGAACAAAACTCTCAGTATTTTTGTAAATTGATCAGTTTGAGTCCAACCCACGACTTACATCAATGCAGAGCCCTTTTCTTCATACATAATCCAACCTCGTTTACATATTCATAAATTGTTTATATAGTGCTTTACATGACAATTTTGCAAAATAATAGTCATTACATAGTTACAGAAACAAAGATATTTTAAATATCTCTCAAGTTCATGTATGAAAAGATATAATTAAAAATATTCTATATGTCCTAGAACAACTGTAGGAAAATATGTTTGCATTCAGCCAAAAGAAATATCTGGTCAAATGCTTCCCTTGAAAGTAGAACAAGTCCCTAACTGAAGTTTTAGCATTTCTTCTATCATAACAGGTCTCTCTGCAACTGCTCCTTCATTCTTCTTCAACTGTGTTTGAAAATCCTTAGCCTCTAAATCTGGAAATTGGTTCAATAATTTCGATCCTCTGCCTAGGTATATATGCGGGACCTCATTGTAACATTCATCATCACTTGTACATTTTTATGTATAAGAAATTACTATTACAAATACTTTTGTATATTTTTACTGTAAAGTCAACAAGTTTTGTTGCTTCAGTGGTATTAGAGCCATGTGAAACTCTGAACATTATCCACCGCACAATATAACCATATGAGTATTTGAACATTGTTTTCCACACAATATTCCATTACATTTACGTCCTGAATTTATTGAGCAATTTAGTAAAATTCAAGAAAAGCTTCAACAAAGGGAAAAATCATATGCGGAAGTTAAAGCTTGTCTAAAGGAAATTGATAATAAGGAAGATGATAACCATGATGAAACTAAACAAGATGAAGCAGTAGATGGTTATAATGTTGAAAATTCCGATGAAGTTGATATAAATCAAGATGAGGATCAAAATGTAGCCGATCTTTATGTGGATGCGAATGATACAGATCAAGATGACGATCTAGATGGAGATGATGTGGATGAGGACTATATTGAGAAACAAGAAGATGAACAATGTCATAACAATGAGGAAGATGTTGAAGAAGGCATTGATGATGATGAAGAGGAAAATGTGGAATAACAAAAAGAAGTAGATATTTGTGAACATAATCATGAAGATAACATGCTTGAAAAAGAAAAAGTGGATTATGGGAAAGAGGAGGAAGAAAACCATGATCAAAATGATGAGAATGATGCACACAAGATTACATTTAATAATGGAGAAGATAAAATTTATCATAATGAAGAAGATCCACGTGAAGATGAAGATGATCTCAACAATGATTGTGATGAGATGCAGAGTCAAAATGGGTATATGAAAACTAAAGACGAAAATGCCTTTGAAGAAGATAGTTTGGATCCTATATTAAAGCATCTTTATGAAGATTTGAAATTAACCATGAGGGAAGTGGCTTCACCTCTTTAAGACTTTCAGAAGTGCTTGAGAACCCTAAAAAAACTAAGTGAAATTCCTGTTTGTGCAAAATATCTAGTCAATCACCCATCTTGGATATGCAAAGGCAAAGTTGTGTTGGATGTTTTCATAAATTTTATTATCAGGTTTATGGTGAGTCCACTCTATGTCAAGAACCTTTATTTGAGGGAAAAGATGGTGGAGGTTTTGAATGATTGGATGTCAAATAAAAGTCCGCTACCAACAATGGCTACTCTTTTTGAAGGACATCAACTTTCACAAGAGTATCTTGTATCTAACCTTTTGGAAACTTTCGTGGTCATTGAATTTACTGGGTCACATACTCAGTTCTATGATAAGTTCAACATATGCCATAATATCGCAAAAATGCTAGAGTACCTCTGGCAAGTGCCTAGGCATCATAATCCATGGATAAATGTTGCAAAGATGCATGAAAAGGGAGTGTATTTGAACTTTTTGAATTTTCTCATCAATGATAATATCTTTCTGCTTGATGAAAGTTTGAATAAGATACCTAAATTGAAAACACTGGAAGCTGAAATGACAAATAGTGCAGAATGGGAGTAGCGACCACCCCAAGAGAGGCAGGAAAGAGCTCACCTTTTCAAGAGCACCAGAATATTGTTCATATTGACATGACATTGGCAAATGAGGATGATGGGATGTTAGCTTACACATCTTCCATAATTACAACACCATTCTCCTTCCCACTGTTGATTTCCCTCAACCTATACGCCCTCGGCTACCACTACAACACCGACACCTCCCAACGAAGTCTTGTCCACTAACCCGACGCTTCAACCTGCGGTGTTCACAAGGGAAATTAAACGGGTCGTTGTGCCACCATTAGGGTTGACCCTTTCCTGGACATTCTGACTCCACTATTCCGCTGGTCAACCCACGATCTCCTGCTCCAAGGTAACTCCTCGATCCGACAACCTCCATTCCTCACAGTGTTTTTCAACGTATATTTAGTTAAACATAAAATTAAATATATATACTATATTATATACATATTAATCTAATTAAATAAATAAATAACTAAAAAATTTATTTGAAATATATATATATATATATATATATATATATATATTATTTAAGAAAAAAATGAAAAGGAAATAAAACATAAAAAAGGATATCACTAATAAATTATACATGTCAAGATGACAAACATGAAGAAAATTATGAACCGTTACACTTATAAAAAATGACGAGAGAAAAATGAAAAAAATTGTTCGCGATTAAGATGAAGAAATTTGTCAACGATAAGCTTTGAGGACAAAGATTTTGAAGGAAAAGGCAATGTTACGAATATAAATTACATGAAATCAAATAAAAATAAATAATGTAAATAATAAATAATCAAAATAATGATTATGTTAGATAATCATTAGTTAAAGTGAAAAGGTATGTCTAAAAGACATGGCCAGTCATGAAAGGACACTTGCCTAGGTATATATGTGGGACCTCATTGTAACATTCATCATCACTTGTACATTTTTATATATAATAAAATACTATTACAAATACTTATGTGTATTTTTACTTTAAAGTCAACAAGTTATAAGTTTTGTTGCTTCGTACCACCACATCATGTTGTCGTTAGATGCCATGTGGCTTTATCAAAACCAATCGTATTCTGTCAGGCATCCCGCTATAGGAGAGAGAAAAGGGTTCGTCTCCCCTTGGTTTTGCAACAAATTTCTTTGTTAACTTGTTTCTATGATTTCCTGGCGATTTAACGTTGTTGGCATATTTCTCGGCAGTTTTAACATTATCGACCTATTCACATCGCACTTTTCATATCACACTTTTATTTGGTTGCCTATTCACCTTATTTGCAATTCATAGATCATCGAACGTCGATATGCTCTAGACTTGCAATTCACCAGTCATTGATTTCCAATATGCCATGTTTCATGTGCGTCCGACATGTGATATGTGATTGTTGACTGCCCTGGACCTTCAATCGTCGATCGTCAATTTGCTGATTGTGCCTTTTGTCTGATGTGCCTCGAACCTCTGATTTCCAATCATTGATTCACTCTAAACCTTTTTCAAAGTCTTCAACTCTTTAAACTTCAACAAACCATATCTTTTGATCCAAAGGTCCATTTTTGGACTTCCACATACCCTTGGAAAGCTTGTTCATATAACTTTCCAATGGAGAGGGTCCGGTGTAGACTTTGAGTCATTCTGCTACTTGAAATATGACTACAAACATCTCTTCTCATTTTCTCTTTGGATAGTTGAAATCACATCCACCATGATGATCCTCTACATGAAACCTGCAGCTACCATGCATAGGAATATTTTTGAAGTATGCACTGTAGCACACATTCTTGCCAATGTCATTGACATCAGTGCCAACATTCACTCATGACAAGACACTCATGGCAACTCACTGATGACCACATAAGGACCTTACAATTCAAATCAAGACTAATGGACCCCTTTTTGACACACATATTTTCAATGACTTGAGCAATTTGAGACCTTAGTACAAATATAATTTAGACTATAATACATAGTGAATTTATAGGCTAAACTTTGCAAGCAGATTCCCAAAATAAATAACTGGACAAACAAACTTTGATTACCTATATTATATGACCCTAATAGGGCACACATCGCAAAATTAAATGTGTTTCTCCTCAAAACCCTAATGGAACATCAAGAAGTGGCATCTTCGACAACAAATTCTGATATCTATTCTACAGTTGTTGATCCTACATTGTGGGCTCTAGAACCGAGGTAAAAATCAACCACTATATGTTGGCATTATATTATTTTATTAATGAACAACATTATTTTCTCTCTTAATGTGTGAAAGAAGGTTTCATATACTACATCGACATTTTGTTTTTGTAACAATGTTGTAATCTTAGGAAAGTGTTCCTTCTTGGTGAGATAGCTTTGATGACACTTGGAGAGGGTGATTTTGATGTAATGCTATAATATTATGCATGACAGATTTGTGTACATGCTTATATTCTATATACCTAGTTTGGGTCACCTAGTTTCTATGTGCTTATGATAATATTTATGATTGTGTGTATAAGAACTTATTTTGATTAAGAGCATATTATCGATGTTTTCTCTTTTGGTATCCTAGTTTGGACATAGGTGTATGACATGTATGGTGATCCAATATTGAGATACATAGATCCATGGATGATCATGGTTATGTGGAATATATGGTTAATTATGATTTATGGATGATATATGATTTGTGTGATTATATATGCATAATATTGTACTAAGCAAGATGTGGCAGGGGGCCTGGTTATTTGCAAATCAGGATGCTCAAATTATAAATGATTATGGAAGTCATGATACATGATTTGTATGATTATATATGTTTAATATTGTATTGAGAAATATGTGGCAATGGGCTTGGTTATTTTCAAGCAAGGATGCTCAAATTATAAATGACTGTGGAAGTCATGATACATGATTTTTATGATAATATATGCTTAATCTGTATTGAGTAGGATGTGACAGGGGACATGGTTATTTGAAAACAAGAATGTTCAAATTATAAATGGTTGCAAAATTTATTTCTACAGAACCAAAATGACTATGGAAGTCATGCATTATCTTTGGTAAAATGTGAATAAGTTAATTATGAAATTCATTTGATTCCTTTGATCTATGAGATTGTGATGTGTGCAGGTCTTGGAACAAGGCCTTACCAACGAATTAGCAAATGGGTATGATTTCACAATCAGTACCTTAAGGTGAAGTGCGAAGTTTCAAAGTAGAGTAGATGATAAAACATGGAAATTAGGGCGCGTAGTCTTAACTCCATGAAAGATAAAGACGTGGAGTCTTGGATTTATAATAAATAGATTAGGGCGTGGAGTCATAAATCCATGAAAGATAAATACGTGGATTCTTGGATCTATAATATAAGGATTGGGATGTGGAGTCCTAAATATTTAAAAGTTCAAGGTGTGGAGTCTTGGATCCTTGGAGTAGATCAGGGTGCAGAGTCCTTAATCTACAGAGGCACGGAAATGTATGTAATAGGGATGCATAATCCCTATTCTCCAGAAGGAAAATACCACTCATGGGCAGCCAAGGGATGAATTTCCTTAATAAAATTTCATTTCTAACAATTCTGGAGTGAATTTCTAAAAATACAAAGTCATGTCTAACATCTCAAGAATTACTTTCCAAAAAATAGTAAATCACCTTCAATCAATGGGTAATCAAGTATAATTGAAGGAAAATCAATTAACGTATCACTAATAAACCATAATAGTTCAATCTCGATTTAATCCTCAATATTATTAATATTATTATTATCTTTTATGAGACTATGCTATTATTATTAAAAGGGAATTACAAGTCACCTTCATCTCCTCAATTAGTTCACACTTCTCCTTGATGATTCTCATGGCTCTATTAAATCTCTCTCTATATATTAATAATACATTACACTCTTTTTTATGCACTCATCAAAGAATGTCATATTCCTCTTATACTCATTAAAGACATGTCATAAAATATTCCTCTTACGCTCTCTTTAATGCATAAGTTACAGTCTCCTTAACTAAGGCATGCATACCTCTCCTTAATGGCATGCATTACACTTCTCTAAATGGAATAGAAGGCATGCATATCACTCCTCATTTATGACAAGAATTCGTTGCTCCTCCTATATATGTGTCTCATGTATTCTCACTTGAAAAAGTGGGGAGGTGCATTGTAATACGAGGGTTGGATAGACTTGAAGAGGATCATGAGAGGGAGAGTCTTGGAGAGTAGCCAAATGTTGCTGAAATTAATGTGAAATTCCTAAACTAAATTACTAAGTAGTTCTATCTGGTGGAATTGTCCATGAGTGGCATTGAGAGGAAGTGAAACTAATCTTCCTCAATTTGCCTTGTATATCTCTCTACTGTTATATTTTGGTACTGCTTGTGATCTTTTACATCTCGAGGGTTCCAGGGGGATAATTTCTCCTTAGATATGGTTGGGTGGGAAACCGGATGTTACACAATAAGTTGGTAAGAATATTGGAGCCAGATCATACTCTCATCTTTAGAGTTGTATATATACACTGTCAGGTATATTCATAAACATTCTTGAAATTGTGGTTCATTATTAGTTTAAAGTGTTGTAGAAATTTCAATTTATGGGAAATTTCTACTTGTGAATGTTTATGTTATGAGCTAACTAATAATGAATTGCAGCTATAGCTGAGAATGTGCATGCAAGGGGATTAAAACAAGAATGTGTTTCCAAAGTTTTCAAGTTCAGTTTATAATGAATCTTTGTCCATAATGGATCATATCTATTATCCAAATTCAATATTCTATGTTTGATAGCATGGTTTTTGCTTAGTGTGAATTGGGTTGTTAGCTGAAACTTAGTTGTATATAAAATGTTGCACACAAAATGTTTGAAAAAATTCTACAATAACTGTAGTTCATTTTATATAAGTTTTTTTTGTACAATGTTGTTGCAAACTAATTGACATAAAGTCTTACATGTTGAAGCATTCAGGCTGTCATGAGTTTGATGAAAATATAATATTAGCATAAATTTGAGTTTTCTTTATCCATGTATAATTGTAGATGACGTTTGCATTCTTAGTGTGTGACAAAAGCTTTAAATGAGATAGTTGGAATTTTTTTGTTTTGTTTTGTTTTAAAGAATCACATTATTGGGTGTTTTGGATGTGATTCAGCCCAACATCAAAGGTTATTTGTGCCATTTGAACCTATAACCCCCCACTTGATTCCAATAAAATACTTTTCAGAACCCAGATCGTAAATATAGGTGACTTTGTAGATTGCTGCTATCAATTATGTGCACATGTTGTCGAGTTTTTGATGAAAAACTAAGATTGTTTAATCTCTGTTTTAAGATGCCAAAATTTGAAGTTTCAATTTCTGAATTTTATGAGTTTAATAGGTTGAAGAATAATCTCAAATTCATTGTTTTCAAGTGTTTGAAAAAATGTCTCAATGGCTGTGAATTGCTTGCTTGCAAAGTGCTTGTCAGAAGGCCTCAATGGCTGTAGATTGCATGTTTGCAAAGTATTTTTCAAAAGGCATGAATGGTTGTAGCTTTTGTGCATATAAATTGTTAGAGTAAAAGTCTTACTATATTTTTTATGTACTAGAAATTTATGAATAGATTATTTGATGGATGTAGCTTCCTATGTCTGCAAGTTTTTGGTATGAATGTGAAAATTAATTTAATAATTTGTTGAAGTGTGAATAGAGAATAGGATAGTTGTTACTTTTATTATCTAAAACTTTCATAAAAAAGGGTTGTTTTTTTTTTTGTAAGCAAAGGCGAGATTCTTCATTTCTATTACTGTAAAATAGGAAACATAAACATAAACATATGGGCCGGTCTCAACCCGCCCCGAAGGGAAACCGGGTTTCTTGACCACCTGAGATTCTTAACAGCCATCCAAAAATAAAATACCAACAGTCTTTCTACCCATGCTATATATCCAGTTATCCAAAAATAGAAACCCATCAGTCTTTTTTCCCATATTACATATCCATCTACCTTTCCTACAGTAAAACAGAGTATGATTTGAGTCATGCAAAACTAGTATATCTAAAGAAAACTAAAAGCAAAAAACCTCTTTTCAGCTGCTCCATCTGCTGCTAGGTCCGAGTCTCCAGATTGGCCTCAGTCTCCGTCTTAACACCCATACCACTAGCTTGAAGAAACTTCAGGATCTCATCCATCTTCCTATCTTGCATCATTAAGGTGACTTGAAGATTTTTCAGTTCTTTCTTCATGACAGGTATACCCTGAGCCATTTCTACCATTTCCAGGGCTACCTGTTCAAGTGCTTTAGCTAATAATCTTTTCATGCCCCAATAGACATGCAAAGATTGTTTATATAATGTCATCCTGCCTCTGGTATGTCCTGGATCAGGCAGATATGCCTCCCAATCCTCCAGTTCTGACCCTGAATGTTCCTGCAATGCTTCCTCTTCCAAATGTTCAATAATTCTTCGAATGTTTGGATGAGTATGCTGATGATAAGCCTCCTCTGCCTCCTGCAGTTTCTTTTTCATATCTCTCTTACCGCGTTTCCTACCTCTAGCCTCACTTCCCATTTCTTCCTCAAACTCAGCTCTTGCTGTCCTACCCCCTCTGCCTCCTCTCCCGCTGAAACTCCCTCTGCCCCGCTGGCTGGCGCCTTCCTTCTTCTGCCCGCGCCCTCCCCGTCTCCTCCCTCGTCGGCCACCCACTTGTCTCTCCCCCTCTTCCTCAGACTCCTGTTCTTCCTCCCGGTCGTCGTCCTCATTCCTCTGTACTTTTCCCCGCTTATCGATACCTTCTTGTCCACGTCGGGGTTCTTCATCCACAAGGTAATCCCGTATGTCAAACTCCGTCTCAGAGTTGTTGTTGGAAACAATTTTACAGTAACTATTTTTGTAGGATTTTGGGAAAGTAAGCATAACAAGTTTCGTCTGAGTTGCACGTATTCATGGGTGCAATCTTATGTTTTAATGGCTATAGCAAACAACTAGTGTGCCCAATTTTTGCAAGACCATTGTTTTGTTTGGCATTTTTTGAAGAATAATATGCTTTTGAATTTGTAACAGTGACTGTTCTTGTTGCAACATTCACTATACACGTCTCATGATTGAAGCAATGTTATTAAGAACTTTTAAATGATGAACCAATAACCACAACATATTTATTAGATTTACAGAGGAAGAGAGCAATGTTCCTCCTTTAGTTATGTTGTCACAAGTAAGTTAAAACACATACCCTTATATGTGATTTTTGTGATAGAAACATAATATTTTAGGTTATTGTGGCATACTTTTGTGGTTATGATGTCCAGAGTCAATAAGTAGAAATTATTTAGCATATAGGAGATCAAATAGGTTGATCTAGCTTAATGCTTACACATGGCATTATGGTGGAATCTATTTCCAGTCCTACTTAGAGCTCACATATAAGTATGAAAAGAGCACATGCTTTTTTAAACCTGAGGAGAAATGTGTTTTGGAATTAGTTTTAAGGGATAGTTATCCAAGACTTCTTATGTGATATTCTTATATTGAAATAGATGAAGGAACATGATTACATGATAATTAAGTCAATTTTGTAACTTAAAAAAAAAAAAAAAAAACAAAAACAAACAAACAAACAAACAAAAAACAAAAACAAAAACAAAAACTTGAATACTAGTAATTAATGTGATCTCTACTTCTCCATATTATTGATGGTTGGTAATGTAAGATGTTACAATGTATTGTTATGAATATTTATAAGAGTTAATTGCATTTGTTGCTAGCATGAAGATGGTAGACCATTCTAGTGTGCCAATTTTTATTTTTATGTTCAGATGGTACCGATGATCACAATCAATTAATTGATAGTAGTACTCTCGCCAATATGAATGGGTTGGCGCCTTCACTCTCTAGTGGCATCATCGTTAGTTTGTAGGGTAGTTACTGATAAGGATATGCAATGTCTTCTCCGTTAAGGTTTTAGTTCCCTATGATGACTATAATGTCATTATAAAGAAGTTTTGTTAATATGGACTTTAATTTTTCATAAGTTATATAAATAGTACATGTTTGTTCAAAGCAATATGATTGATGTGTTAGCTCATAATAGACGGTAATTACATATATAGTAAAAAGGTAGGTAATGTCACTGTAGTGAAATAATGTTAGTATGGAATTCAATTTTTCAAAAATAAGTCATATAATAAGTATATAGTTTTTCAAAGTAATATAATTGATGTGTTAGTGGGGATGATAGGGCATATTCTTAAGATAATTTTGTTCAGAATCGTATGGAAGGGGTTATATATATATATATATATGGAAGGGGTTATATATATATATATATATATATATATATTATTATTATTATGATGTTAACCTATAATTTTAAAAACTAATGATGTATAAATTTTATTTTATTTTTATGGTAAAAAAAAAGATATATAATTATTTTAACTTATGATTAGTTAAATGATAAAAGAAATTATGTAAGATGTGAATCTTTGTTTGAATGTAAAATTTTAAAAATTATTTAAATATTTAGAGATTTGATTTTTAGAAATATTCGTAAATTTAAAATTAAGATATATCTATTTTATTTAACAAAATTTTATTAATAAATTTATTTATATTTATATAAATTTCACATATTTATATATAGAAATTTTTTTATTTTTAGTTACATATATATGATTTTTTTTGGACATATTTTATAATTTTTTAATGTGATATGCATAATATTGATTATATTTACTTAGGAAAAAAGTTTATTAGAGTTATAAAGGCTTTATTTACTTATTAATTAAATTTAAATATGAAATTGAATGATCATAAAATGTATATTTTTTTTTGCTGATTTAAGCGTCGGACTTTCTATTCAAATTAATATTACAACCATATTACACATTGTACAAAAGAGAAGTGGGCCACCAATAGCCTAGGATACCGAGCCTAAGGCCCGCTCACCGGGCTTGGGGCCCGCAAAAACATGACAACGCGACCACAAAAGATAATCGAAAGCCCTAACCGTTCGATCTATCCTCAGAGATCTAACGGTCATTAACAATATCGGGCTGTTAACAAGCACTCCCTTTAATTCTTGAATCAGACCCAATAAACCTTAAGAGATCACTCTATAAAAATTTCGGGTCCGATTTGGCTGATAACCCTCGTGCATGTAATCCGCCTGAAATCCACCAAATGCATGTGAATCCCACCCAACTGCATAACTTGCTCATTGTTTAACACTGCTTTCGGACCCGAAGCCTGATAAAGCTACTGTTAAAGTCGATTTCGGGTCTGAATGGCTTGATAACCATCTTGCTATTTGCACTATAGATTTGATGTGATTGCTGCTATTTCTCCTACCTGCTCGTACTTTAACCAATCTCCCTACATAGCCAATGACAGGGCTTTCTGTAACATGATTCAAATTCATGTAAATACTTGTGTTGTTAATTGACACCCGCCCGAGAACCTTAGGATTGTAGGATTCTGGGCACCTATTTTGGCCTAAGGAATTGCCATTCATTTTGTTTATATCCCTGGACTACTGTTTCAAGTGGACTAACATTCAACTGTTTCTAGAAGACTACAACCTGCTAGTATCCCCTACTCTGATAAAGCTCCCGGTCCACATTCTTCCCTCAATCTACCCTGGGGGATCTCTCTCCATTTATATTTATTGTTGCTTTTAGCAGAGAGTACGCCTTCATTAACTAAAATGTCTGCTAATTTGTTGGTTGTTCGGTGCACATGAGTGAAACTCAGGGTTCTCATGTTCTACAAGTGGGATTGAATCCTTTGATAGACTTGCAGAAGCCTCTAATGTCTCGAAACTTTTTTCGGAGCTGAGCCATAGAAAATGCTCTTGACTGAATTGATAATCAATTCGGAATCGACTTCAATTATAATGTTATGAATATTTGAGTCCCTTAGGATTTCTAAGCATTGCTCTAGATCCATGAGCTCTGCCATATTGTTTGTGGCTTTCCCCAAATTACTATGAAAGATGATTTTTATACAACCCTTTTCATCCCTTATCACTCTCCCATAACCAGCCATGCCCGGGTTTCCTTTTGAGGCCCCATCAATATTACATTTCAAAAAACCTTGAGGGGGGGTTGCTAGAAATCCTTATCAGTAGTTATATGATTTACCTTTTTGTTTTTACCTTTTGGAGTGAGCCCCTGCATACCCAACTGTATTAGTATCTGCACATCAGTATCTTTGGGTTGGTTCTCAGGGGGGGCTTTAATGAGAGTTCCTACTGTCTCATTGAGTTGTCTTAAAATTTGTTCCATAATGCACTAGGAAGAACCTTTCCTGTTTTTGAATATTCTACTGTTGCATTCTTTCTAGACATCCTAGATTAGAAAGCTTGGAGCTAAAGCCCAAGCTTTGTTGACTATTTCATTATCAGAGAAATTTTTCCTCCACTTCTTTAAGGTGTTGGTAATACTCCCCCTATCTCTATCTATTTATTTGAATATTGAGGCAATCCAATTCCACAATGTGGATGTGAAAAGACACAGGTTTAGAAGGTGATCCATAGTTTCTTCTTGAGCTTCACATAGCTGGCATTTAGATGGACTAGCTACCCCTCTTTTCCTCAGGTTTTCCCAGGTTAGAATTTTTTTATGCTGTACTAACCACATGAACAGTTTGATCTTCATCCAGCTTTGATTCTGCCATAGGTCCTTCCATACCCAATCAGGGTTTGGAAAGTCAAGCCCAATGGCTATGCGCTTGGCCTCTTTGAGGTTAAAGTTGCCTTCATTGTTCTTGCCCCATCTCAGTTGGTCTGAATTTGTTGATGTCAGTATATTTCTCTATTCTAGGATAGTTGTTAGAGCTTCTACCTGTGTCTTCAAGGGGGAGTCATCACTATATTCCAAGTTCTTCCATATCCTCCATTTTCCCTCACTTTTTTCCTGGTCCCAGAATTCATTTACTCTGAGTAACCTTTTGTTATCAGTATCGTTCTTGAGATTTGCAAATTCTTCTCTTAACAATTTGGGTTCCTGTTGCCACTTATCCTCCCAAAACCATGCAATATTTCCATCTCTAATTTCCCAGAAACTGTGTTTCTAAACAATGTCTCTATTCTCCTAGGCTTTGTTCCAAATGTGGGAGCCTTTGATGATCCCCGACATTCTAATGTGATCCCTGTCTTGCCAATTGTTTGCATATTTCTGTTTCCAAATTTGGGCCCAAGGGGAAGCTGAATCTTTTAGCCATCTCCACCAAAGTTTTGCCCCCAAAACTTTGTTTAGCACTTCAGGATCATCCAGTCCCAAACCTCCATGTGACTTAGGTTTACAGATCTTTTCCCAGGCTACCAAGGCCCATTTTTTTCTTCCCCTTTGCCCCAAAGAAAATCTCTTTGGATATTTATGCATAGTTGCATGACTCCTTTAGGAGTTGGAAGGACTGAAAACATAAAGATGGGGACCGTTTGTAAGACAACTTTTGTGAGTACAAGTCATCCTGCTAGGTTCAAAGACCTACTTGTCCATTTCCATATTTTGTCCTGTAGCTTATTAATCACAGGCTCCCAAACCATCTTGCTCAGAGGTTTGTCAGTTAGCGGTACTCCCAGGTATTTGGAGGGTAGCATATCTCTTTGAAAGCCTAAAATTTTGGATATATTTCTCTGAATAGCAATGTCAGTATTGAAAAAGAAAATCTTAGTTTTGGTAAGGCTTACCTCTGTACCCGCCGCCATTGCAAATTATTTCAGGATTTTTTTGTAGGCTAGAGCTTCCCTGACCATAGGTGTTCCTATAGCATAGTATCATCCACAAATTGTTGATGGGTCACAGCCTCTCCATTCATGGTGAGTTTGAGACCATGGATTTTACCTTATGCTTTGGCAGACTTGATAGCTTCGCCAAGTCCTTCCATAATGAGAATAAAGAGAAAGGGTGAGAGAGGATCTCCTTGTCTAAGACCTCTCGTCGGATTAAAGGGCTTGGATGGTGAACCATTTACCAGGATTGAAAAACTAGAGGTAGTTACAAGGGCCATCACCCATCTTACCCAATTATGGTCAAATCCATATGCTATAAGAACTCTCCTTATGTAAGCCCAACTTATCTTATCATAAGCCTTTTCTAGGTCAAGTTGCATAATCATTCCCGCTTGCCTATTACTTATAAGTGAGTGAACCACCTCGTGTGCTTGAATGATATTGTTTAGAATTTGTCTGCCTTCCACAAACCCAATTTGTTCCTCAGATACAAGGGTTGGGAGAAGGGGTTTAAGCCTATTGGCAATAATTTTGGAAATTATTTTATACACCACATTGCATAATGCTATTGGTCTGAATCTATCTGGTGTCATAGCATTATCTTGTTTTGGAATTAAGGATATGAAAGAGGTATTGAGCGCCTTCAAAACAATTCTATTTTTCCTCGAGTCCTCCACCACATCGAGGATATCCTGCTTGATTATTTTCCAACATGCTTTAAAGAAGTCAACATTAAAACCATCTGGACCTTGTGCCTTCCCATTTTGCATTTCTTTGATGACTTCACTGACCTCCTCTTCATTCACAGGCATGTTTAGATTGTAATTGTCTTCTCGTGTCACAAGCTTAGGAATGTGCCTTGTAAAGTCACCAATGAATTGCGATCTATCCAAGAGAGGTTCCTCTGCTATTCCTTGGAAATGTTTAACCAGCTCAACTTCTATTTCTTTGTGGGTATTGAGTTGATTCCCTTGAGCATCTTTGATTTTTGAGATCCTGTTATGAGACTTGTGATCCATGGTAGATTTTTGAAAAAACCTTGTGTTCCTTTCTCCTTCTTTCAACCATTGTACCCTTGATTTCTGTTTCCAAAATATCTCCTCTTGTTTTCATAATTCTTCCCATTCCTGTTGATGGTATTCAACTTGTTCCTTTCTTTCACCGTTGAAGCCATCTGTAATGAGGATTTGGTTAATTTCATGTAGCTTTCGTTCTGCCACTTTTTTTGCTTCAAAAATGTTGCCAAACTCATTCTTATTCCAATCTTTAAGCCTGATTTTGATATGTTTTAATCTTTTATGCAGGAGGAACATTTTAGTGCCCTGAACTTGCATATCCTCTATCCACCATTTTTCAATATTGTTGATAAAGTCCGGATGGGTGAGCCAAATGTTTTCAAACCTCAAAGGTTTGTTTCTTGGAGTTCCTATAAAGGATGCTTCAAGTTGAACAGGCCAATGATCCGAGCCACCAAAAGGGAGTATCATTGCTGACAGGTCAAGGCCTGTTAGGATAAGGTCCTCCGAGATGATAAATCTGTCTAGTTTTGAGGCCACTTGAGACTCTCCTCCCCTTTTGTTATTCCAGGTAAAGATGCCATTACTTGTCTCTATGTCTACTAGCCTCATATTGTTTATAAAATTATGAAATGATATTGAGTCTCTACCTAGTGATCTGGTTCTACCTTTTTTTTTCTGTCAGTGACCTAATCATATTAAAGTCGCCTCCCAAAATCCAGGGGTTGCCCAAATGTCTGTCTCTTAGATCCTCCAGTGAAGTAAGAAGTCTTAGTTTGTCTTCTAGCTTCTTTGGACCATAAACATTAGTGATTAAATAAACTTCCTTGTCCCCCAAAGGTTGAATAACCACTAATAAGTAGTTCCCAAATGCTTCTGCATCTAGGATTCCTATTTTCTGAGGGTTCCATAGTGTGAGAATTCCTCTTGCTGTTTTGTCTGCTTTGACTTCTAGATATTCATATTTATTCAACCATTTGCTATGAATTTCTCTTATTTTTTCTACTGAACATTTTGTTTCCTAGATAAAAATCATATATGGTTTTTATTCTTTCATTCTATTTCTAATATTCCTTTGCTTCCTTTTACTCCCAAGACCCCTAATATATCATGATGTAAGAAGCGTCATTAAGAAAGATTTGTAAATGAGTAACTGGTTAGGTCTTTCATATTACCTGAATCGATCATGAGTTTTCTACACTCTATCAGTAGCTCTTTCTATTTTTTCCTACCTCTTTTCCTGCCTAGGTTCTGTTGGCTTATATGGGCCTGACTCAGGTTCAAAAGAATTATTTAGCTAAGCAAATCTCGCAGCTACCGGCCCTTTCGGAAACAGCCCGCGAAGCGTGGACTGAGGTCTCACCCGAGGTAGCAGGGGAGGGTGCTGGAACCAAGTTTCCGCACCCTTGGGATGTCTAGATGTGGTTTGGAGGTTTCGTGCACCGTTCTGCAACTTCTTGCAATGTCGTATTCGCGCAGATCCCAAATACCTCTCACTGTCTATTAGCGTGCAGTCTATAGATCTAATTTATATGATGAAGTATTGCAACTTAGATCTACTTTAGAATGGTTTTTAAGCAAACATTTATCAGATTTATTCAGTTCGCTTATTAAAATTAAACCCAGATTCACAAGTATTCAATAAGCAATCATATGCGAATAGATCAAAAAAGTCTTATTATTCATACAAAATGTGTTATAGATCTAATATGAAAATATAAGACAATGAAAATAAACCCGATTCCACTTGTTATAGCTTTGATACCACTTGTTATAGATCTGATCCAAAAATATAAGATAATGCAATTATACCTAGAAATAATAGATAGAAATGATTCACTTTATTAATCAAACCCTTAAGGTAGGGCAACACCATACAATCACTCCTAAGGAAGGAGACCACTCCACAAGCCATATTCATGTTCATACAATAATCCTTGACACCTCTCAATGGGGAGTCTCTAGCCTCTATATAGGCCTCATACATACCATCGTTCCCTCAATACCATCTATCTAATACCATGGGCCCATTACATTATTACTAACTACTTGTGGTCCCTTACATGATACGGGTTAACCACCTTATTTATTACTATGGCCCATCCCATTATTACATTATTCCCTTGGGTACCTCCCTTTGTACCCCATATTATCTCCCCTAGGTATGCTACATTCCACCCCCCTTAACATGTTTCATCCCTGAAACATGGGAAGAACACAAATAATAAGATCTACTCAAAAGAGTAGTCCACTGGTACCATGCACGTGCATCTAGCCATTCAAGAGAAAGGTGAACCCTCAATCTCGTTGGTGCCTCTCTCGCTTGAGATGGAAGTTGACCTTGGCCGCTCTACTATGTTAATGTGTAGTAGGTGGATCTTCACTCCTCTCTATCTGTCATGTGGGGGTTGTTGTCCTTGTGGCTAATTCGTTGCCATCTTGTTGGTTGTTTTCTTGCGGGGTGATGTGGGTGGTGATATGCTGAAGTGTTAACCAACGATGTATCTTTCTTTAATTCACCATGTAATGGAGCCTGATTGGTATTTGGTACATGTTGTGGTGCCTTCTATTGTTTATTATCTTCCAAATCCACTGAGTCCTCCTCTAATGTATCAGTACCTGTAACCTTTCCTGCTTCCACCTCTATTTGTGTTTGATTATCAACCATCAAAGGCTCATCATCTGATGTGTAAGTGTCATTAGAGCTTTGTGCTTCTGCCTCCATAGTCTCTGCTTGGGTCTTAATGGAAATATCTTGCAATGTCATAGTCTCTGCTTGGGTCTTAATGGAAATATCTTGCAATGTCATAGTCTTTGCTTGGGTCTTAATGGAAATATCTTGCAATGTCATAGTCTCTGCTTAGGTCTTAATGGAAATATCTTGCAATGTAATTTTCTTCTTTTTATACCAGAGCTTCAGGAATTTCTTCTTCACATTAATATTGACAGTACCCACAAATTCCATCCAAGGATATCCCAAAACAACATCCATGTTATCCATATCTAAAGTATAAAAGTCATAATGCAACACATACTTATCCATAGAAAGCTTCAGATCTTTATAAACTTGAACATCGTCATTATCAACCTGTATGTTTTCAATGTATTTTGTTGGAACTTGCAATTTTTTTGCCAAATTAACATTGATAAAATAATGCTTGTAACTAGGGTTTATAGATACAACGATCTTCTAATTCTGAATCAATCCATGAACCTGCAATAAGGAGATACTAGCAGAAAATAACCCTTTAGGTTTCTTGGTTTCCTTCTTTCCTGCTAAAATAAAATCTTTGCTAGGTTGTTTGGTTTCCTCCTTTCTAGTATGAGACCATTTGTCCAAAAGTAGTTCTTCAATTTAGTCAGCGCGACATAACTTCAGAATCTCACTGTCAAGTGATTTCCACCATATAGCAGCCTCATCTTTCAAATAATACCCTATTTGTCCTTCCAACACCCTGGGAAGTCAAACTTAGATGTGCTATAAAATTTTCAATAGAAGACCCATTATTTTTTCCTGTAAAAAACTTACTATTATAAGCCATGAAGAGGGTTTTTGAAAACAAATCGCTTACTTGGCGAAAATTTGAAAATTTGGAATTTCAGATCCGCGTTGCAATTGTCTCGTTGTCACAAAAAATCTCTGAAAAAAGCATTGATTTTAAATCAGCGATATCTCCCTCATCCGGACTCTGATTCAACTGATTTTTTTTAACTTGGGTATCTTTTCACAAACAATCTAGATCTACAATTAGATTCTACAGATTTTGCACCAGGACGTCCAAATCTGCACCGTAAACTCGCTGCCCCGAAAAAATGTATGCTACACCACTGATTTTTAGATCAGCGATATCTCCCTCATCCAAACTCCGATTCGGCCAATTTTTTTTTTTTGAAATCGGGTATTTTTTCACAAAAAAGCCATATCTACGATTATATTTTGAAGATTTTTCACCAACACATACAGATCTGATTTTCAAACTCGCCGCCCCGAAAAATGTCTACAACACCACTGATTTTTAGATCAGCAATATCTCCTTAGTCCAGACTCCGATTTGGCAAATTTGTTTTTTGAACTTGGGTATTTTTTCACAAAGAATCCAGATCTACAATTAGATTTTGTAGATTTTTCCCCAAAATGTACAAATCTGAACTGCAAACTTGCCGCCCTAGAAAGTTCCTGCAAAAAATTAAAAAAAAAATTCTCCACTTTTGCCCAAGAAAGTGCTCTGATACCACTTACTTGTGGTTCCTCACATGATACGGGTTAACCACCTTATTTATTACTATGGCCCATCCCATTATTACATTATTCCCTTGGGTACCTCCCTTTGTACCCCATATTATCCCCCCTAGGTATACTACAAAATGCCAGATTCGCGATAATTCAGATTTGACACAGAATTCTCAGAAGGAACTTATTTTTATTTCCACTTATCACTATTATATCCAGATCTGCCCTGCGCACTCAGCTGCAGGGGTCCGCACACACAGCTTCGGACTCTTCCAGGCCTCTGCGCACACAGCTGCAGAGCCTCTATCCACTACCCAAACTCTCGACTCGGACTTACAGACACTTTCAGAATGCTTTTCTCAAAAACCCATTACATGATAGATCCAAGATCATACCCCAAAAGGAACTGCCTTTCCCTCATAGATTCGTGCTCTATTTATACCTATCTATGGTCTGCGGACCGACTTACTTCCTATTATTTTATATTATTTTTTGGGCAGACAACCCTTTGACTTGGTCTTTTACATTTTGCGCTCCACATATTTTGGAGGTTTACAATATTTTTATCCTACTTTCTAGGCTCTCAGACTCAAAACTGTTATGTGGAACCTCCGCTACCCAACAGTCCCCCAACACAATCATCGTGACTTGTCCCGAATCACTTGTTGGTGCGGCGAGACGTGCTACCGTGGCTTCACGGTTCACCTCCCTCTGAGTGGCTCTCATCGTCCTACTGCTTCTTAGTTGTCTCCTGCCATGCTTCGTCCGGCTTCTAGGTCAATGTTTTTAACACTCCTTGCAACTGATGATGCTCATTCTACTCTGCTTGGTTAACACAGAACACCCCCTCACAGGATTTTAGTTCGAGTGGGGGAGCCGACTACGGGACCTCCTTGTACCACCATAGCCACTTCCAACCTTCGTATCTGCTCTTCGCATTGTTTGCTGCAGCTTGTGTTGCAATTTTGCAAGACCGTTGCTGCTATCCGCGAGATACCAGTCCTCAAGGTTCGTTAGAGATGACTTATTAACTTCATTTCTACCTATGGTCTCCGTCTTTCCATCCTTTCTCTATATTGTTGTAGTTCATCGGCCTGCCCCCGGGCAGGGAGACATCATCCGGACCAATTCTGCTTCATGTCTCCCTTTTTCTGGTACCTCCCCTACTGTTGATGCTGCAGTCTGCGGGATGCTCGCAGCTGTCAACACCCTGCTCCTTAGAGAGTCATGCTGCTTCAACGGCCATATCACCAACCTCGAGCTTATTCCTTGTGCAAAGATAATGAATGGCTCCATATCGATAACTAACATGTATTTTCCAGAAGTGTAGGTTGCTCGGTGGATGCCCCTCAGTGATTTATAAGTGATTTGATTTTTAAATTCATTGGTTCCCGCTTATCCTAGCGTCCTCGTGTAAAATTTGTGGTAGCTTGTTCTATATCCGACTCGTACTCCCTCTCTTAATTTCCCACCACCCACTCCCTTTTGCCATAATGCAGACATCTTGTCATGAATAGTGATAGGAACGTCACCTCTCTTCTTAGTGATGCATCGGCGCAATCTTTATCACGCAACGACGATCTTGTTGATGAGCCAAATCGACGCGTCGCTTGGTACTCACACCTCTTTCCCCCAGACTTCTTTATCGTCTCGCTCTCTCTTTCAACTGGCTAGAGTGGTGAGAATATCCCTTCAACAGTTAGTCAAATGGCCTGCCTGCCCGTGTAGAACTTCAGGCGACTGCCATTCACTCGGCCCAGGAAGGGGTCTCCATTGAGTTTGGCAAGCTAAACTGCACCCCCATCGGTACCTTCTTTGATGACATAAGGTCCTAACCAATGCATTTGGAGTTTTCCAGGGAATTTCTCGAACTTACTGTCGTATAGCAATATTAGATCATTTTCCTTGAAGTTGCGCACCTTGACATGGCGATCATGCCACACTTTCTCGCGCTCTTTATGTACTTTCTGATGGAATCCAGCCAAAAATCGTTCCTTCGCCAGTTCCTCTAGCTGCGCGAGCCTTTCCTTGAAAGCCTCACGGTCTACCATACCTGTCATTGCTGCGATCCGTAGACTAGGCACAATATATTCCATAGGTATAATGGCCTTCTTGCCATAGACTAACCGAAAAGGTGTCTGGCCCGTCAACCTCTTGCACATGGTTCAGTATGCCCATAGCACAACAGGGATGTGCAAATCCCAGTCATTTCATCGCGCATTGCAGACCTTCGTCAACACTGTCTCCAAGATTTTGGTGAATGCCTCAATGGTCCCATTCGCTTGTGGGTGGTATGGCGTACTCTACTGGTGATATATTTGGAACTCCTCAATGAGTGCGCTAATCGTTTCATTCAGGAAATGCATTCCCCGATCGCTCATGAGAATTTTGGGACAGCCAAACCTTGTTAGTACATTCTCGAACAAAAACTTTGCAGCTGTCGCAGCCGTGCAATCCTTAACCGGCTGTGCCTCTGCCCATCGGGTCAAATAATCTGTCACAGTGATGATATAGCACACGCCTGTCTTCCCTCGTGGCTCGATAGGTCCTACGAAATTGATTTCCCACTTCTCGAATGGTTGTAGCGTCATTTGTGGCTGGAGCGGCATTTCATCTCTCTGCGATGGTTTCCCCATCCGTTGACATACGTCGCAGGCTCGACAGTATGCTTTCGAATCCTGATGCAAAGTGGGCCACCATAATCCTACACGAAGAATCTTCTGGGCTATGGCGCGACCTGCATAATGTCCGCCAGCAATGCCCCCATGTGCTTCGACTAGGATCTGTCCTCACTCGAACTTCGGGACATATCTATGTAATATTTCTTCGTTGCCCATTTTGTAGAGGTGTGTTACACAGTAATTTGTCACCATTGGTCACCGTCCCTGTTACCCCTTTCCCGTACTTTGGAGGACTCATTCCGGGACCTGTGAGCAGTGACATAACTTAAAAACGCTTGCATTATGTTCCCCTAAGTATGGACTTCATGTGCCTTGAAGACACCTCCTGCAAAATATCCCTGAAAAGTGCCCTTTTTCCATTAGCGCAGGTCCACAGTGTACTACCCGCGCCAATGAGGGAGATCCTCAAAAGAAGGCGCGCCCATTGGCACTCTGTCTTAGAGTAACACCCGCGCCAACTAAGTTTGGAAAAGATTTTTAACAAACGCGCGCCCGGATGTTTTTTCCCTTCAAGTCATGAAATCTTTTGAGGATAAAGCTAATCTTCTAGATGTCAAGATTCATCATCTATCCCTTACATCTATCTACAGCGGCTTTTTGGAGATAATGCCAATCCATAATGGGTGTCTTGATGCATTGTATCTTCCTCCCCTTCTCCATCTATAAAAGTCTGTCCTCATGCATTTGACAAGCTAGTTTTTGAGTAGTAGTGATAACGCTTGTCTTGAGTGATAGTAAGAGTCTTGGAGCATAGGGAGGTTATGCTGCCAGAAGTCTGAGCTGTGTATTCATAATCAAAGAGAGAGAAAGGTCTATTGCAAGACATATGTAGCTGCTCGCCCAGCCAGAGGAGAGATTCAACGTCAGAACTTTGGTTGTATTTTTCTCTGTTGATTATTCATTAATAAACGACTATCGTTATGGTTCCGATCTTATTGTTCATTATGATAATGTTTGATCTATGTCTTTTCTGACCGATATATAGTTGTATTTAGTGGATTTTATGCTTGTATTCGCTTCGTTCTTTGCATGTGCAGGTATCCATTCGCGGAGATCGTGAGGATCGTGACCTGCCGAAGCAAGGGAACGAGAGTATCAACTCGTCTACGACACTAGCGTTGGACTCCAGGTTGGTTTTCATAATCCACTTTCAATTTGCAACTAGGAACTTGCATGGTAGCGTTAATTGATTGTTGCTAGACCCATTTTGGGCTAGTGGGATCGCCTCTGTCCGTAGAGGGGATTTACCTCTCCAACAATTTGGCGACTCCCGAGTGTCCCGAGTGTCCGGTGGTCCCGAGTGTGATGACTCCTGTTCCACCGTCCCCTCCACCCGAACAACATCATGTTGATTCCAAGGTGGACCTCTCCCCTTCTTCGCCTGTTTCTGCGTCCTCATCTTCTACTTCGCCTGGCGAAAGTTTGGAATCAAGTAACCAGGTGGCTAAGAAGAAGAAGAAGAAGACGAAGAAGAAGAAGAAGAAGACTCCTAAACGAGAGGTTAAAAGTACAACTCAAGTTGAGCCACTTTCTGGTCCTCCGCGGAAGGTCAAGTTTCCTTGTAGGTTGTGCAAGGAAGACCATCTTCTTCGTGATTTTCCTGACATTCCCAAGGTCTTAGAAGTATGGTCTTGCGATCCGGCCCACCCCTCATCGTCCTCTAAGGTTCACGACGATGCTACCCTATCAGCCGGAAATGGTAAGGGAAAAGGGAAGATTCAAATCCCTTGTAGACTTTTTGAAGGCAATCATCCCCTTCACCTTTGTCCGCTCATGGATAAAGCCTCCGTTGTCTTGGAAAGTCTTACAGCTCCCTCA
This sequence comes from Pinus tabuliformis, assembly GCA_031772625.1. Taxonomy (NCBI): domain Eukaryota; kingdom Viridiplantae; phylum Streptophyta; class Pinopsida; order Pinales; family Pinaceae; genus Pinus; species Pinus tabuliformis. The sequence continues at coordinate 26,099,120 of CM062805.1, forward strand.
TCCCAACTTCCCGTTGGTTATCAACGTCTCTTTGCAGTCGCAAATCGTCCCCCTGCTGACCAAGAGATTGATTCACATTCTTCTCTTGTCCAGGCCCCTCTTCCCGAACCTGGCTGTGCCCAGCCTGTTCCAGACCAACCATTGGTCGGAAAGAGTGTCGACTCGAGTTCACCACCCGATCACTCTGTTTCGGAAGAGCATCATTCCCATGTTCTTCTCGTCTCCTTAGATTCTCCTGAGTCCGGAAATGACTCTCCTATCCCAGCTACTCCTGAGAGTCCTGCTTCGGTCCCTTTAGAGCATGGGGGCAATCATACGATTCCCCCACCAAGTAGTCTGATCGCTTCCTTTGATTGGAATCGCCTGATCGCCGGTTGCCTTCCATCCCATCTGCCTTTCCATATCACAGTACATGCATGTGCTAAGGCAGTACCTGGCACTATTTTGGATGAAGGGGCGTCTGTCAGTCTTATGCCGTACACTACTTGGCAAGCTTTAGGTTCCCCGCAGCTTGGGCCAGTCACTCAGAATCTGTTGGCCTTCGACGGAGGAGCCTGTCCATCTCTAGGAGTTCCCCCGAAGTTCCCTATTACTTTGGGGGGCAAAACTGTCTATATAGACGTCTTGGTTACCCAAGGTGTTTTAGACTTTAGTCTTCTCCTTAGTCGCGACTATGTTTTTTCCATGGGGGCCCTCATTTCTTCTCTTTTCCGTGTGGTTTGCTTTCCGCACGATGGAAGAATTGTGACTATCGATCAAATGTCATTCGTTAGTCCCTCGATGCCTCCTGTGTCGTTGTCGCCCCCTCCTAGTTGTCATCCACCAGTTGCATCTACCCCACCATAGATCAACTACGTGGCCACCTGTCCCATGCCTGGATCCAGTGATGTCGCCATCGTGCATAGTGTCCTGGGGGCATTGGGCCCTGACTTCCAAGATGTTTCCCTTCCACCGGGAGTGGCAATCTTGGAGGCCCCGACTTTTTATCCCTTATGATGAAGTTCTAGTCGCAACATAGTTCCTTTCCTGTCTCAAGCTCCTTAAAAAATGAACCTAGAGCAGGCCGAGGAAAGTTCTTTTACCTGTGTCAACCTCGCTAAAATAATGAAACAAGAGCTCGTGCAATTCGAGCGCAATAGCATTAATGTCAACCTTCACTCCATTTTCAATGGACTGAAGCTTGGGGGGCATGTACCTCGAATTGAGACACCATGCTGGGGGGCATGCCCGTTCCTTTATGCTCAAGCATAGTTTGCATATGTGATTATCATGTGTGTTTTCAAGCTTGTGTAAAAATAAAATATACATGTGTGTAAATACATTTCACAATGGGTCGTTTGTTACGCAACTGATACATTAGATTACATTTTGTGTCAAATATTCGCATAGCATATAACACATCATCACATGTGAAAGATCCATATAAACCATAGGCATATGTATATATATATGTGTGTCATAATGTTTGCACTGTGTGCGTTACAAAACCCAAAAAAATAATACGTGTTCTGATACATCCTTGGACAACATGTCCCTCAAAAATATGCATGAAAGAAACCTAGGAGTCTACTCATGGTGGTGCTCATGGTAGCACGTCACCGCGCGCACCAAGCGTCTCAACAGATGATGGATGCGGGACGGCACCCCCACCGTGTGCCTCTAATATGCGAATGGCACATCCGCCAATCTAGCATAGCCTGGAATCCCTTGGGTAAGTCCCTCGAGATTTTGCACCAGCTCTTCCCCCACGGCACCTCTTGCCTGAGGGTCAGCTGCAGGTTGGTTCCTCCTCGCTATAGGAGACAAACCGGTTGGACGCTCTGGGCCCACATCTGCATATACATATAATTGTCATCAGAACATGCATGTATTAACAAAAAAAAAATGGAAATACATAAAACACCAAAAAGAGAAGATCATACCTAGCTCCTCTTCCCATTCCTCCCCCTCTGGCAGTGGGAGGTCTGGGTCCCCCATGAAGTTGGTTCCCGCGTATGGCCAGTCTTCCACCATGATCAACTGGCGGCGAAGCCATATGAAGAACTCGGGTCGCGAAGACATCTGCTGGCCCCCTCCTCCTCTAGGCATCAATGCTGCCCAGCGAGCCATCCTAGGCTCTCGTGGTAATGGGTCCGCTACTACAGCTCCCTGGTACTGGAATAAAGGTAATCGTTCCAAGAAGAACGATACCACAATCGAACCATATCCGAACTGTTTCACCCCCCCCGCGCTTACACTTTGTAAGCTGCCTCTTGATATTTGTAGTCACTGTTGTAGCCCAGTCAAAAAAGGTGGGGCTAAGACATTCTGTCGCCAGTAACAGATGGTTCTTGCTGGCCTCATGGGGTGCCTGTACCCTAGCTGCACGTGTGATGGTGAACAGTATCACCTTAAGAACCAAATCATGGATGGTGGCGATATCCACCTTGGCACTGTTCTTCCCAAATTGTGCCTCTGGGCACACACGAGCCTTTACTTCACCTATTTTCTCTGCGGAAGGCCTGCTTCCGGTCAGAATGGGGATTGCCCCTCTCCGTGACAACCCAGTAATGAAATACACATCAGATACATCCAGCTCTAAGGTCTGATCCCGTAGTCGAAATACTTGGTCATCGACATCCCAAGCATCCACTATGAACTGTAATAGCTCTGGTTGAGCTCGCAGGTAGGAGGTGAGAAAGAATTTCTTGAGACCACAGTCTCTCAGCGCATTCATACATCCCTCATCTGCGATGGCTAAGGCATCTATGGCATCGTGCTCTCGTTCTTTCCATTCCACCGGCATTTTTGCGTGTTTCCTGCACTCACAAGGATGAATAAATCATTAATGAAACCCTGGTAAGCATATACACCGGACAAATTTCAAAATTGATGGGAAAATTGAAGCGAAAACCTAGGTCGCGCGGTTGGCACGACTGTTTCTAAAACAGTCGCGCCAATGGCACGGCACCTTCGGGTAAATCACCCCATTGGCGCGGACCCGTGCCAGATACCCGCGCCAATGGGGCGCAACCCTAAATTTTGAAATCCCCCTTGTAGAGGCTCGAATCAGGAATAAAATGCATAAAAAAAGGAATGAAAATGAAGCTTAAGAGAGCGCCTCTTATCTGGAACTGGCGGAATCTCAAATGGTTGCCCGGATCGGTGGTAATCACTGCTCGAAGTTTGCACTCCAAATGGACCACTACCACTATACACAAGGTAAAAAGGTAAAAGTAATTTTGTTTTTACATTTTCACCACATTTATAGACTTTTTGGCTTGAAATTAGGGTTAAAGAGTTCTTTTTTGAATATTTTAATATATTTTTGGTCGAAAATGGATTTTACGCTTGCTATTGGTGCTATGGTAGGTCCTTTTTTGCAACTTCGATGGTGAAACGAGTTGTATTTTATACTTTTTTGGACTCGGTAAATGCACGAAAAAGTCACTTTGAGGTCCGCTTTCAGCTCTTTTCTGACCGTTTAAAGACGAAAAGATTACCGAGTTACTCCTCTTGACTCGTTAAACGTTAATAAGAGGCGGTCGTTTTAAGTTCTTTTTGTTGACCGTTAAAACATAAAAAAGATTACCGGGTTTTTTTCGTTTCAGACTCGTTAATGGTTACGCAACGACGTGGTTTTGATCGCTTTTTTACTTTTTCAGGTCGAAATCACTATTTATGAAAAGTACTCCTCGATCGTAATGGTCGAGCGGTTCTTTTGAGCATTGTTTTATACTTTTTTCGGGCTCGAGAGACACAACTTTACGAAAAAGGACACCCTTGGAGTTTCCTTTTCTGCTGTCTTTTCAAACCCTCTAAACATGAAAAGACGTCGAGTTCTTCCTTTGTCAGACTCGTTAAAACCTGATGACATCGGATTCTGTCGAAATGACGCACCACAAGCATATGCTATCCCCATCAAGCTTGTTAAAAATAATTGGGGTACTCGCCAGAAATGGCGAGGGAAAATGGAACCATAATTATTGTCGTGTCGACAGTATGTCGCTCTTGAACATGGCACTTGTCTGCTTTCGTGTCTGGGTGGGGATATCTCATCTCATTTTTCACTTGCCTCCATGGATTTGGATAATCCTGTTTGACCTCTGATCTGCTCATTGCCTCGTCACCATGACCTCTAATCCATTGATGTCAAATAATGCCAATTCCACTATCGTGCCGCCGATATGTTCAAGAGAAGTTGACCTCTGCAGAAAAAAAACCTCCCTCTGATAGCTCGCATAATACTGATTCACAACATTATCTTTCTGTCTTGTGTCGATGATGTGGGAAACATCATGGCCCACCTTCGATCAAGGTCACTTCCTGTCGACTTCAGCTCATTATCCGGGAAGTTGATCTAGAGACTCCCTTCCGGTGCCTTGGAGCCTACATGCCTCAATGGCAGGTTCTTCGTGTTCGACGTGAGGTTTTCATCATTGGCCTCCGATCGAATGATTCTATGGGTGTTCGACGCCAAATCACTAATTCGCACGCCGTAGATTGTACCTATAGTACCTTGAGGGCCATTGTCATTATTGGTGGTACCTCTCACATCTGTTAACAGTTTTCATTATTGATTGGTAATCAGACGATGTTCATGCATGTTTCACTTCAACTCGTATATTCGCATGCTTGAACTTGTACTTTTGTTCAGGTCGAGATGGAGCGCAAGACCCTGGATTTTGTCTGTTGTAATCCAGGCGTGATTCTTGTTACATGACTCATTCACTGGATGGCTGTGACCATACCTGAGTCTATTCATTGATCCTAACCAGATGGTTGCGCCCATACTATGGATCTAGATTATTATGTACTCTCTTATGGATGGCTGCGACCATACCACATATATCATGTACTTGAGCTATCAGTTGTATCTCTCGATGCAGATTCTCGGCGGCAGCTACATGTGTTCTTGTAAAGCATTTCACCCCTCTCTCTCTCTCGGGCCTCATGCTTTAGGGGGCATCTGTTACACAGTAATTTGTCACCATTGGTCATCGTCCCTGTTACCCCTTTCCCGTACTTTGGAGGACTCATTCCGGGACCTGTGAGCAGTGACATAACTTAAAAACACTTGCATTATGTTCCCCTAAGTATGGACTTCATGTGCCCTGAAGACACCTCCTGCAAAATATCCCTGAAAAGTGCCCTTTTTCCATTAGCGCAGGTCCACAGTGTACTACCCGCGCCAATTAGGGAGATCCTCAAAGGAAGGTGCGCCCATTGCCGCTCTGTCTTAGAGTAACACCCGCGCCAACCGAGTTTGGAAAAGATTTTTAACAGACACGCGCCCAGATGTTTTTTCCCTTCAAGTCATGAAGTCTTTTGAGGATAAATCTAATCTTCTATATGTCAAGATTCATCATCTATCCCTTACATCTATCCACAGCGGCTTTTTGGAGATAATGCCAATCCATAATGGGTGTCTTGATGCATTGTATCTTCCTCCCCTTCTCCATCTATAAAAGTCTGTCCTCATGCATTTGACAAGCCAGTTTTTGAGTAGTAGTGATAACGCTTGTCTTGAGTGATAGTAAGAGTCTTGGAGCATAGGGAGTTTATGCTGCCAGAAGTCTGAGCTGTGTATTCATAATCAAAGAGAGAGAAAGGTCTATTGCAAGACATATGTAGCTGCTCGCCCAGCCAGAGGAGAGATTCAACGTTAGAACCTTGGTTGTATTTTTCTCTGTTGATTATTCATTAATAAATGACTATCGTTATGGTTCCGATCTTATTGTTCATTATGATAATGTTTGATCTATGTCTTTTCTGACAGATATATAGTTGTATTTAGTGGATTTTATGCTTGTATTCGCTTCGTTCTTTGCATGTGCAGGTATCCATTTGTGGAGATCGTGAGGATCATGACCTGCCGAAGCAAGGGAACGAGAGTATCAACTCGTCTACGACACTAGCGTTGGACTCCAGGTTGGTTCTCATAATCCACTTTCAATTTGCAACTAGGAACTTGCATGGTAGCGTTAATTGATTGTTGCTAGACCCATTTTGGGCTAGTGGGATCGCCTCTATCCACAGAGGGGATTTACCTCTCCAACAAGGTGTCCTGCAATCATGGTGAAATCTGCAGAGCGTATCACCAATTCCTTCTTCTGTTGAAAAAAATATCCCTACGGCGCGGTTTCGATAGTTAAGAAATGGATTATATCCTCAAAATGACCATCTGCTACGCGCACCACATATAGCTGTGCATCCAGGAGTCCATCCTCTAGATTTGTGGGTTCTTCGCCGGTCTTAATTCGTGATAGGTGATCGGGGCCTGCGTTTAGACATCCCGACTTTATGATGACCTCAAAGTCATACTCCTGGAATAACAGTAACCATCTACAAATACACCCCCTAACACAGGCTTGTTCACTCGGTATTTTAATGCCGAGTGATCGGTATAAATCTTAAAGTGGCCTCCAAGCAGATAGTGGCAGAATTTTTGAAGTGTGTATATCATCGCTAATTGTTACACAGTAATTTGTCACCATTGGTCACCGTCCCTGTTACCCCTTTCCCGTACTTTGGAGGACTCATTCCGGGACCTGTGAGCAGTGACGTAACTTAAAAACACTTGCATTATGTTCCCCTAAGTATGGACTTCATGTGCCCTGAAGACACCTCCTGCAAAATATCCCTGAAAAGTGCCCATTTTCCATTAGCGCAAGTCCACAGTGTACTACCCGCGCCAATGAGGGAGATCCTTAAAAGAAGGCGCGCCCATTGGCGCTCTGCCTTAGAAAAACACCCGCACCAACCGAGTTTGGAAAATATTTTTAACAAACGCGCGCCCGGATGTTTTTTCCCTTCAAGTCATGAAGTCTTTTGAGGATAAAGCTAATCTTCTAGATGTCGAGATTCATCATCTATCCCTTACATCTATCCACAGCGGCTTTTTGGAGATAATGCCAATCCATAATGGGTGTCTTGGTGCATTGTATCTTCCTCCCCTTCTCCATCTATAAAAGTCTGTCCTCATGCATTTGACAAGCTAGTTTTGAGTAGTGGTGGTAGTGCTAGTAGTGATAACGCTTGTCTTGAGTGATAGTAAGAGTCTTGGAGCATAGGGAGGTGATGCTGCCAGAAGTCTGAGCTGTGTATTCATAATCAAAGAGAGAGAAAGGTCTATTGCAAGACATATGTAGCTGCTCGCCCAGCCAGACGATAGATTCAACGTCAAAAATTTGGTTGTATTTTTCTTTGTTGATTATTCATTAATAAACGACTATCGTTATGGTTCCGATCTTATTGTTCATTATGATAATGTTTGATCTATGTCTTTTCTGACCGATATATAGTTGTATTTAGTGGATTTTATGCTTGCATTCGCTTCGTTCTTTTCATGTGCAGGTATCCATTCGCGGAGATCGTGAGGATCGTGACCTGCCGGAGCAAGGGAACGGGAGTATCAACTCGTCTACGATACTAGCGTTGGACTCCAGGTTTGTTCTCATAATCCACTTTCAATTTGCAACTAGGAACTTGCATGGTAGTGTTAATTGATTGTTGCTAGACCCATTTTGGGCTAGTGGGATCGCCTCTGTCCGCAGAGGGGATTTACCTCTCCAACAATTTGGCGACTCCGCTGGGGAAGCTATTTGTTGTTTGATTCATAAACCTTGGACGGAGCCTGAAGTACGGCCAGGCAGCCTTCGAAACGCTATTGCTTTGCATTAGCGAAGTAGATCAACGCCACTTCAGTCAATCTCTGGTTTGGTTTATGAACCGAACAGCTTGGAGTTTGTCTTGCATTTTGGTTTTCTCTTGCTTGCTTGCGTAAATGAGCTTTCTCGGTTAGTTTTAAAGTTGTTTCTTGCTGTTTGATCTGTCTGAATACTGTTGAACAGACCCTGAACTGCTTGATTTATTTTTTAAGCCAACAAACTTTATTAGCGCGTTTTTCTACCTGACAGTCTCGCTAGTTGGCGCAGGTTGCACAAAAGCAACTCGCGCTAATTCCTTAATAGCGCGAGTTACAGGCTGACAGTCGCGCCAGTCCTGTGAACTTTGCCAGTTTGTTTGTTGGAAGCTTTTTAAACTCAGATTTCTGTATTTTTACATCCTTTTCAGCTACTGGAGTGTGTTAGAACTCTGGTTGACTGGTTTTTTACCATTATCCTTCGGGTGTTTGCCTTTTTCCATCGATCTTATATCCCAGCCCTAGAGCATCTAGTGGCTTGGTACATCGAGCCTTCCTTGGGAGTTTTGGTTCTTTGATTGTCCAGTCAACTCTTTGGTTGTTTTCTGCACTTGTCTAGTCGTTGACAAAACCTTTTATTGTGTGCTTCGAGCAATCTACTTATTGATCGTTTGGATTTCACTTGACTTCGTTTTGGGCTTAGATCACATGGTTCATTGAGGTCTTTGTGAGGTTTTTGATAGATTGTCTTGGTATTTCAGACTTGGTTCTACTTGCATTGAGTGAAATTTGTCTGTTTACTTTTGTTATCATCTCTCGAAATTTGTTTAAATGCATTATGCCATTTAAAAAAAAAACAAATGATCTTTTTTGCATTACATTAGCTAGCATTCTTCCTTGTTATTGGCAATTAGTCACTTTTTAAGAAAAGAAAGGAAAAAAGTTTCATTTATTGCTATTAGCTGCATTAGGATCTTTGTTGATTGTTTGGTGATCATTTTGTTTGTTTGAAAATCTCAACTCTTTTGTAGTTAGCATTCATTGAACGGAATGATATATTTTGGCATATAGTTTGCATTTAGGAAATTCTGAGAGATCACATACGGTAGGACCTAAAAACTGAAACCTAATTGAAGATCAACTGTAAAATGAACTGAATGAATCTAACAACGCATTGGAACTTAACGCATACATTCTAGAGGTCTAGGCTAGAGACGTGTTCCAGCGTCGTTAAACCTAGCCACTATTGTTTCACATTACGGTTGGGTGATTCCTCCTTTTTTGACTCGGTAGTGGTCTAGCACGGATTTGTGCTCCCACGTACCATCGAGTATATGTGGAGACCCCACTAGGTTATCATCCTTTATCCACAGGAAGCCGCGTCTGCCGCCTTACAAGCCGTAATGCACTGAACACATCATTCGGGAAGATTGATTGCCGTACGGGAAGTCCTTGGTTTTCATCTGATTGCCAAGGTGTATAAGCAATTTTACGGATTGTTTGGTAAACCCTTTGCCTAGAGTCTCCAGAGTAGTCACTTTTGATCCTTTTCGGACTCCTTAAAAGAAAAGGTGCCAGTGAGCGTCTTGTCACTTCGTGCTCATTAAACATTCGAAGGAGACTAGAGTCACCTTTTTGTCCTTTTCTCGACTCTTAAAACATGAAAAGTTCAAGTTCAGTTCCTTTGTCTTAAAATTTATTCAGCCACGATACACATTTACCCGGTTAGATTTTGTTTGCGTTAGTTCGATTAGGGTCTTGTCTCGTTAGATTCCCTAGGATTTTGTGAAGTTTCATCCTGGCGGAATTACCAATTTCGTCTTTCGAGATACCGGTTGTGAGTGAAACTCTTTCTGTTGTTCCGAGTATACAACCGATTAGTTCTCGTGCTCCAGGCGACGAGACTTACGAGTTTCATTGGAACCCTGTTTGGGAACCTTCTGAGGACGGTATCCCTTTTTGGGAATACACTTCTCCTCGTGTTCCAGCCCCACCATTTTCTTCCGACATGGAGGACGTATCCCCTACTTCGACTGACGAATCCATTGCGACGAGCGGTGAAATTCCCACCACAACGGAATCTACGCCTGTTAGTAGCACTCCTACTACTGGGAGACTACCTCCAGGCTATAAAGCAATAAGCAATGTTATGTCTTCTGGAACTCCCTTCACGAGTTCCATTTGGTCACAACTCACTTTTTCCACCACGGAACCTTTTACTCCACAAAGTCGCAGTACGTCTGTTACCTCAATCACAACCGCTCCAACGGTATGTGTGGCTTCTTCGACTCCTATTTTTAGTCGACCTTCGGCCTCTTTATTCGGAGTCTTCGATCCTACATCAAACATCCCACCTGAGGGCCCATACGATCAGTATGTACCACATCTTGGTGGGCCTTTGTTGTCTCAACCGACTGTTGAGATTTCAGTTCCGCTGTCAATTGATTGGGGTCCCACCTCTTATCATGGTGGCCAAGCATCGCCTGCGCAATCCCAAAGACCACCTCATCAAGACCTACAAGGACAATCCTTTCAAGGAAACCCTTTCGCCTCTGGTGGTCCGTTTTTCACCTCTTATGCTCAACCTTCTGGTAACTCAGGTCAATCTTCTGTTCAACAAGCCCAACCTGGTATCCAGCAAGGTTATCCTACTGGACAAATTGGTCAATCATTTGTTAACCCAAACCAACCCAATGTCCAGTATGGTCCGATATCTGGACAAGCTGCTCAACCACCTGGTCAGCCCACCGTCCAGTATAATCAACCCTCTGGGCAAGTCGGTCAGCCTCAAACCCAATTAGGCCAACCAACTGCCCAGCCCACTCGGCCATCTGGTCCGTCAGGACAACCTTCAGCTGTGCAACAACAACTCCACTCCCAGCAGGTACAACCTTCTGGGCAGGTAGGCCAACTTCAATATCAACAATGTCATCCTTTTGGCCAGATAGCCCAACCTACAGGACATCCTTCTGGCACTGCTCAACCCGCTTTTTTGCCCCAAGCTGGACCCCAAACCCCATCCGGTCTTCAAATGCAAGTTGGAGTTCAATCCCAACCAGTCTATCAAACTCAGCCTGTTTCCCAAACTCAGTTTGGAGTCCAGCCACCGTATGGTTACCAGCAACCTCAAGGGAAACCTTTGTTTGCCCCATATCAAAATTATCAACAACTGCAGGCGAATCCTTATCAGAATTATCCATAACCATATGGTGCTCCTGCAGGACCGTTTGGTAATCCTTGGAACGCTGGGGGGCAGAACCCAAATCCCTACGGACAAAACCCTATAGGGCCAAATCCGTCCGGACCAAGCCCTTGGGGGCAACTGCCAGTTGGTTGGAACCCTGGTGTTCCGTCCCACCAGCAGCCCCAAATGTCCTTCAATCCTCAGTTACCTTTCTTAGCGACTTTAGAATTACCGGATGTGTCCAAACTGACCAATGATCCTATTCTCCATAATCCATATTGGCCTCCGGTTCCAACGAAAATCCCCGGTGATTGTCCAAAATTCGATGGTAAATCTAATGAAGATCCACAAGCTCATGTCATGACTTATCACCTGTGGTGTTCATCCAATTCATGGCTTGATGATTCAATTCGGCTTCGCCTTTTTCAAAGGACTCTCACTGGCTCTGCAGCTAAGTGGTATATTGAGCTCAATCGTGGATCCTTTCAGGATTTCAACTCGTTGGCTATGGCATTTCTCACTCATTTTCAGTTGCCCATTCGATATGAAACGGGTACACACCTCCTAACATCCTTACGACAGATAATGGCTACGCATATCTCTGATCATATCCATGAATGGAGACGGCGTAGACGTATGATCAAATTTTGGATTCCCGACCAACTTCTTACCGATTGGTTTACGACTTCGTTCGTTCCTCCAATAGCTCGGGACATTGCCATGGGGGCGTGTGTCACTGAGGAGCAAGCTATCGCGCGCTCAGTACCTTGACTTGGCTTATTCTCAGTCAGGTACATTGTATGATTATCTGCCTGACGCCCCGAGACTAGGAACATCCAAAGCCCCGCCAACACCAACTGTTGATGGTATTATTGGTTATGTTAATTCGTCCTCGAAAAAAAATTCCGCGAACCCTGGGAAGCAAAAACCAAGTGCTTCGAATGAACCCACTTCTCAGGTAACACCCACTTCGAATATTACTTCCGAGGTCAATGCCGTCTAGTCCACCACGGCAGACAAAGCCTCGAAAGGAAAGAAGAAAGGGAAAGCAAAGAGTAAGCCAGATCAACCTAAACAGGACTCCCCTAAACCTCCGCCCGAGGACGGTGCCAAGCGCAAACCCAAGTATCCTTGTCTTATCTGTGATGAAGATCACTATACCAAAGACTGCCCTAGGCAGTCCGAAGTTAGTCGTTTGTTGAAAGGCGCTCCCGGGATTCCTGCGGTGCTCAAAGAACCCTTTCCCTCACAACAAACTCAAATGGTGGCTGACCCCTCTCAACCTCCCTCTTCCTTCGGTTCTCAAGTGTTTATGGCTGGAACAATACCTGTTAATATCAGTACTCAAACAAAAGATTATCCGTCATCTGCCGGGAAAGATCCTGAGGTACCCTCCAGTGCTCCTCCGTTCAGTTCAGGCCTGCGCCACATCGAGAGACCTAGTACTGAGACGCCTATTCGACCCCCTCCAAAAGGAGTACTCCGGAGATCTTCTTACAACCCAAACGCCCGTGCTGCACAGCACTACAATATCATTGAGGACTTAGCTCAGACTCCATCGGCTATGTCCGCTTTAGAAGTTCTCCAGAGCTGCCCTTCTCAGAGGAAGTCCTTGCTATCCACTATCGATGGTGTTATCACTGAAAATTCTGTTGCCAAAAATTTTTTTAGCCTAGCTTAAGGACAAGGTGTTTTCGCAGCGCATGAATCCTTTTTAGCAGTTTCACAGTGCTACCTGTTTAGGTGATTTCGTAGCGCGCTACATGTGTCAAGAGTCAGAAAAGCATCATGCTACGAGGAGGACAGATTTTGAGTTTTGAGTAAATTAAGACCATTTGTAATTACAGTTCAGCAATCATGTAATTAAGGAATTAGTTATACAGTAGATAAGGATAGTTAATAGCAACCTTCGATGCTCCCCTCATGCTGGAGGAGGAAGCTCGAGGTGGTTAAGCATGTATTCCTATATATGGATCAAACTTGGATGTAATAGAGGTTGGATGTTTTGAAAAAGAACAAGTCTATTTTGGTTTATGTAAAGCAGATTTCAGTAATGCAAACAGCTGTTGTTTCTTCTCAGGATTCTCAATAGATCTTATTGTTCAAATGTATGGTGGTTTATTCTCTTAATTTTCTTTTACAGTCTTGTTATGGCATAATCACTCAGAACTCATGTATCATGCTCTGACTTCCTGTATGATTTGGCAAACTGTGTTTTATGTAAGTTGTGTTTGAACATTAGATGTAAAGAGCCCTGATTTCTATGAAACGATAGTATTTTTGTTTGCTGAGATGTGTGAGACTCCATAAGCCCAATGGAGATTAATTTGATATTTGTCCAACCAACTTATTTTCATGTGTTGTTTAAAGAGTTAGCCATCTTTCCTTGTCATGAATCCATATTCATAATCTGTGAGAGAGCCCTCTCTGACTAAGGAGGCTAAGCCTTAGTCTAAAGCCTGGTTTGAAATAGTTACATAAGATCTGGCTAAGTGGCAGCCCTTAGTACCTGATTTTGTGATAACATTTTGGTGCGTCTGCCGGGAGTCTGAAGATTATTCATTCCCGAAATCAATGGTTGAACTTCTGAAGGTAGCAGGAGCTCAAACATTTTTTTGAGGCTGCAAAACTACCTTGGCGACACCACACATCGAATAAGAAATTGGAAGGTGACTCCACTGCTAGAAGATCAGTAGCTTGATGAAGTTACAAGATGAGTTCCACTGCAAGAATGAATGCCAGGTATGCTCCTATGAATCGGTCTCATATCCCTGGTTTTCCAAATCCTATGCCAAAGGTTGATTGGTTAGAGGATCTTCTGATATTCAAAGATGAAAAGAAAGACAATGTTGCTCTCCATTTGGTCAAATTCCATATGCATGTACGCAGTCTTAAGGTTCATTTCCCTGAAGATTGTCTCATGAAAATGTTTATGACTACTTTAGAAGGAAAAGCAGGGTCTTGGTATAAAGGTCTGGAAAATGGTTCAATATATTCACTTGCTAGTTTTCATGATGAATTCTGTGAAATGTATAAAGAAGGTTATCCTTCCTTATTGCTGCTTAAAGATTGTTGTAGGCATTCTTTAAATCTTATTCAGTATTTGAAGGATTGTTATGATGATGATGAGTTTACGGATGAAGAAATTTTAGAGGCTCTTCATCATAATGCATTCCAGCACCAAGGAGAAGGTATAACATTCCATGAAACACAGCATGAAGAGCAGCAGGAGTTTACTTGTGAAAACCATTTTTTATCTTTAGATATTGATGTAGAGAAGCAGCAGATTTATCAGGTTTCAGATCATGATGGAGATGAAATTGATTACACCCAGCAAGAAGAAATATTGGAGGAAATTTTCTATGACCCTCAGGCAGAGGAAAAGCTTGCTCAATTTTGTAATTCCTTGCAGCAGCTTACTTCAAATAATGATCATAGTAGTGAGGAAAATTACATTGTTTGTGAGCATCATTTAGAAAGGCAGTTGGATAGCATATCAAATAAATTTGGTGTGGCTGAAGATAAGTTGTCTAAAGATACAGAAGGTTTTGAGAATCAGCAAACTAACCATGTGTTTTTTGACCCTATAGCTGAATACATGGAAAAGATTTACTGTTCAGGCGGCTTCCAGTTATATTTTCATGTTGAAGAACAGTTACACCTCATGCTGCCTCGGTTACTTCAGTATCTGGTTTATTTTTGTTTCAAGCACAGCCAAAGGACAAACATGGAAATTTCAGATAAGATAAATGATTGGCTACATTGGAAATTTCACATTGATTGAGCTGAATGGAGTTTGAAATTGTTAGGGTAGGTAGGTAGGTGAATGCAAATAAGCTCAAGGTTGACTGAGCATTTCTTTTTTCAGTGGATGTAGTTTTCTTTCTCCTGCAGTCATCATCAAGCTTAAGCCCGAGGTGAAGGCCCCAGAAGCTTGAAGGGGATGATTGTCGAGCAAATTTCAGTTTGTCAAAATGGATAAGGCACTGGAACTGCAGGTTCTTAGTGTACCACAAGGGCACACTATCCCAAGTGGAGCCACTGTTATCACTGAAAATTCTGTTGCCAAATTTTTTTAGCCTAGCTTAAGGACAAGGTGTTTTCGCAGCGCATGAATCCTTTTTAGCAGTTTCGCAGCGCTACCTGTTTAGGTGATTTCGTAGCGTGCTACGAAACTGGGGATTTGTTCGAATCCATAGCAACTGTCATGCAAAATAGCTCTGGGGTGTATGCATTTTACAGGTGGCTTTTGAATAAGGTGCCAATCATAAGAAGGAAAGCATATCAAGATTTAAAAGATGCTGGTCGTGGTATAGTGCCTTAGAAGATGCATCATTGGAAAGAGAGGTTTTTCAGACTTCTGCAAGTGATTAATTGAGAGCTCTTTCTATATTAGAACGCTTGGAAGAACCCAACAGTCGTCATATTTCACAACTATGTTTTAGAAATGAAGCTGAGACATCCAAAGATGAAAGTTCTGGCAAATATGCACAGACAAATAATGTTCCCGAGGGAGATCTCAATACTGGTACATTGGCTACAACTGCTGTGGACGAGGTTGATGTGCTTAAAGGTCTAATGTCAGATTTTTCAGATAAGATTGAAGATATCAAGGTGATGATGTCAGCTCCACCGTTGTCTGAGGTTCTTCAGGCTCTTTATGATGATAAGAATGTTTCTCAGGATATAAATGCTCGTATAAGTGTGAATTCCTCTCATGAAGTAGAAGCTGGTTATCGACTAAAAGGTAGTGCATGTGTCATCTTCAAGTATACATGGTTGTGGGATCGTGTACGTGTCAGTGATGAGTTTTTGAAATGTTAAGATTTGGCAAACGGTACTAGCTGTTCGTTCATTAGTTCTTTCACCGACAAAGGCACCGGCACATAAATTTTCATACACACAGGAAACTATTGAAAGGGTGAGAGCTCGTCTGAGAAAGGAGTGTAGTAAAACACAGGAAGATCTCAACGAAGATAACGTGCCAAAGACAGTGGAGGGCGCTCCAGGTAAGCATACCCCACAGGATGCATTGCCATCAGATGATGAAGCTGCACTACCACCCTCAAAAAGAATTCATCGTGCTTTAGAGGCAATGTCCGCATATGCTGCTGAAGCTGCTTCCGTTTCTGATGAAGTTGATGCCATAAGCATGGAAACACAAGACGATGGTAAAACTGTGTCTGTTTGTGTGAATAATGGCAATGAGGATGTTTCAAGGACAGAAGAGCATGCAAAAGGTGAAGTTTTATTGGTTCCAAAAGATTAAAGATGCTTGACGGAGAATACAAAGATCCTTGAAGAATTGATCCAATTAAGGCATAAGATGGCACGCGGGCTGGGATATTCTAATTATGCAGAATATGCACTAGAGAATCAGATGGCTAAAACACCTTTTAAGATTATTCTGAAGCGGTTTAGGGCTATCAATGATGCTCGGGTGCAAAAGCGCAAGGCTGGACTTGACAGAGCTCTACAGCGCCATATTTCCTAAACCAAATCTGGATGTGGGTCCAAGAACAGTTATGTTCCTCTATCATTCGGTTGTGTGCATCTGAAAGAGATTATTGTATCCGATTGCCCTTTTATCAGCGATAGAGGACTTCAAATCGCCGCCTCACAGTGTCTAGAACTTGCTTCTTTAGCAGTAAATGAAACCAGAGTTTCTTCTTTCGGAATCAAAAGTTTTTTTCATTGCTGCAAACAATTTGCAATACCTTGACCTTTCTCTTCTAACGATATCCAATGAATTATTTCTTTCCATGGGAGAGCCTCAACTTCGTTTGAAAAGTTTGATTTTAGCTGGGTATAAAGGTATCACTGCAGCAGGAATCTTAGATTCAAGCTTCTTTTGCCTGCTAAAGGATTATCACCATTTAGAGGAACTTGAAATGGAGAGTACTGGTTTGAGATGGGGTACTTCACAAATGATTTCAGACCAGGAGTGCTGGAAACTAAAGTCTCTCAATGTTGCGACATGGATGCAAACTCTTCAGTTGCAGTAACAGTTAAGTGACATTCATAAACAGTTATATCTGATCTAGATTTGGGCATATCCCTGGAATTCAAATGTTTGCTAAGATGAAGGTTACCGTCTTGATAGTTGCCTTAACAGCTCTGACTATGCTTTGCTAAGTATTTTATAGATACCCAAAGAGCTTATGTTATATTCAAATATCTCTGAAACTTATAACATCAATGCCATGGAATTAACATTCTGCAAAATATAGTTCTTTGCCTGGACACAGTAAACCTATTTGGCAGCCCTGGTTCTAAATGTGAATGATGCAGTGATTTTTATTGAGTATGGTCTCAAGCAGTAAATTCCTCAATGCAAATATACTCTGTTTTAGCAAAAACAGCAGTTTCGTAGCGCGCTACGAAACTGCTGTAGGTGTTGTTTTATAAGAAAAACAAGGAGTTTAATGATGAGGTCAGCAAATTTTTGAAGGAAAAGCCTCAAGGACATAAGGGAAACCTTAAAAAACTCTCCTAGCTATTCAGAGAATGACAGATGTGCATTTTGGAAAAGGTGAAATATTTTGTTTCTAGCTCAAGTCTCGTTAAAGGTACTTTATGACCGAATTGTTAGGGTTCCTGTTAAGGTTATCGGAGATTTTTGTTTGTACACTTGTTCATCTCACAAGGCTTCCAGCTCATTGGAGAGTATGGTGATATGCGTTGTTTATGAAGAATTAGAGAGCAGGGAACATGTTCTTTAAGTGATGAAGAATGATGGGAGACAGGGACCGTAAAAACAGAGCACTTTTCTTGGTTAATTAATGAGCCATCTGCACAACTAGAATCCAAAGCCAACTCGTTCAGTGTATTCTCCTCCAAGATACCTCAACCAAAACAGATAGAGGACATGTGTCAAGAGTCAGAAAATCATCATGCTACGAGGAGGACAGATTTTGAGTTTTGAGTAAATTAAGACCATTTGTAATTACAGTTTAGCAATCATGTAATTAAGGAATTAGTTATACAGTAGATAAGGATAGTTAATAGCAACCTTCGATGCTCCCCTCATGCTGGAGGAGGAAGCTCGAGGTGTTTAAGCATGTATTCCTATATATGGATCAAACTTGGATGTAATAGAGGTTGGATGTTTTGAAAAAGAACAAGTCTATTTTGGTTTATGTAAAGCAGATTTCAGTAATGCAAACAGCTGTTGTTTCTTCTCAGGATTCTCAATAGATCTTATTGTTCAAATGTATGGTGGTTTATTCTCTTAATTTTCTTTTACAGTCTTGTTATGGCATAATCACTCAGAACTCATGTATCATGCTCTGACTTCCTGTATGATTTGGCAAACTGTGTTTTATGTAAGTTGTGTTTGAACATTAGATGTAAAGAGCCCTGATTTCTATGAAACGATAGTATTTTTGTTTGCTGAGATGTGTGAGACTCCATAAGCCCAATGGAGATTAATTTGATATTTGTCCAACCAGCTTATTTTCATGTGTTGTTTAAAGAGTTAGCCATCTTTCCTTGTCATGAATCCATATTCATAATCTGTGAGAGAGCCCTCTCTGACTAAGGAGGCTAAGCCTTAGTCTAAAGCCTGGTTTGAAATAGTTACATAAGATCTGGCTAAGTGGCAGCCCTTAGTACCTGATTTTGTGATAACAGATGGCATAGACCCGGCCGACTCGGATTTAATTACTTTTGACTTGGAACGCCATACGCAGAGACTGCCTCCCCAAATCGCATTCCTTATACAGGTTATTATTGATTCCAAAATGATTCATCGTACAGTCATTGATGAAGGTGCTTCTACTTGCATCATGTCTGTTGCCTGTTGGAAAGCTATTGGATCTCCGACACTGAGCCAGTCTCCCACAACATTGGAAGCTTTTGATGGAAGAGCATCCCGTCCTTATGGTATACTCCAACGTTTTCCCATCTCTTTGGAAGGGAATATGGTCGAAATGGAAGTTGAAGTTGTTGATGCTACTCTTACCTACAACCTCCTTCTCGGACGTAGCTGGATATACGTGATGCAAGCTGTAGCTTCATCTTTGTTTCGTATCATTCGTTTCCCTCATCAAGGGAATATTGTTACCATAGACCAACTGTCATTCTTCGCTTCCTCTTCTGAAGGAAACATCCCTTTTGTGGAGCATACCGCCAGATCATCTGAGAGTCTGGGTCACGGGCTTTTCAAAGATCCCGCCCTGATGGGTGTTTTTCCGCTCCCACCTCCTAATGTCGCTTCCGTCAATATGATTACTACTTGTTCTGATCCGTGGATCCTCCCTCCCATCGACCAAGTAGATTCTTGGGGCGACCAGATGCCATTGAGTCCTGCCGAGCTCAACTATGTCGAAATCATTGCTGCATCGGCTCCCTCTTCTGAACTTGCTCTTTCGAGCAAGGTTCTCCACTCGTTCGCTCCATCCTCAGGGCTTGTAGATGAGACTTCTTCGGACCCTTTAAAAGAAACATTCCCTTCTGACGAAGCCATTATTGAGACTATGTCTCTCGAGGAACCTCCTTGGCATGATTCTCACCATCGTTCCTCGTTTCTACCTGCCCATCAGGATATGCTTACTTGTTTCGAGTGGTTTGCTCCTTGTCTCCCATTTCAAATCCTTCAAACACCTATCCAAGTTTATCAAGTGTCCTCTGAAGGAAATATGGCGAACATTACGCAAACCCAGCCCATCGACATCTCTGTGAAACCAGGGATTGTCGAACATCTTCACATTGGAGTCACTTGTACTCCAGAGGAAATTCAACTTTATTCTAATCTTTTTCACGAATTTCGTGACGTCTTTGCATGGTCCTATGAAGAAATGCCCGACATTGATCCTAGCATAGTGGTGCATGAGATAATCACGTACCCAGGTGCCAATCCTGTTCGTCAACGTTTACGCCTTGTACACCCTAGAAAGGCTGCAACTATTAAGGCCGAAGTAGAGAAGCTTCTTAAAGCCGGTTTTATTTATCCTATCCCGCTCACAAATTGGGTTTCCAATATCGTACCTGTGAATAAAAAACAGGGTACAATCCGTGTTTGTGTTGATTATCGTGATATTAATCGGGCCTGTCCTAAAGATAATTTCCCCACACCATTCATTGATCAAATTATTGACGAGTGTGTCGGAAGCGAAATGTACTCTTTTATGGACGGTTTTTCTGGATATAACCAGATCAATATTGCTCCCGCTGATCAACACAAGACCGCCTTTATCTGTCCATGGGGCACTTTTGCCTATAAGAAGCTCCCTTTCGGTCTCAAAAATGCCGGTGCTACCTTCCAACGTGCAATGTCCTATGCTTTTCATGACATTCGACACATTGTACAGCCATACCTGGATGATCTTCCAGCTCATTCAGCCAAACGTCAAGACCACCCTACTCACCTTCGCGAGATCTTTCTTCACTGTCGACACTACCGAATTAGACTCAATCCTCACAAATGTGTCTTCTGCGTTGAATCCGGCCGACTTCTCGGGTTTGTCGTCTCCCGAGAGGGCATTCGTTTGGATCCCCTTAAAGTCGAGGCTATACTGAATCTTCCTCCCCCTGCTTCTTTACAGCAATTGCAAAGCTTGCAGGGTAAAGCAAATTTTCTACGACGTTTCGTTCCAAACTATGCCGAGGTGGCCAAAGGTTTCACACGATTACTAAAGCGAGATGTCCCTTTTCATTGGGATACCATGGCTCACGAATCTTTTGAGCGTCTCAAGGGTCTCCTTGTTTCTGCTCCATTGCTTCGTCCTCAGAACTATCATCGTGACTACACTCTGTATTTGGTTGTTGCCAACACCACTATCGGCATGGTTCTTGTTCAAACTGACGATGATGACACTAAGCATGTTATCTATTATCTCAGCCGCAATATTTTAGACACAGAAACTCGATATGCTTATGTTGAGAAGTTGGCTTTAGCCGTCGTTTGTGCTGTCCAACGCTTCCGTCACTACATTCTGCTGCGCACTACCATCGTGATTTCTGATTGCAACCCCATGACGTATATTTTGTCACGCCAGTTGCTGGGGGGAAAGTACTCAAAGTGGATTGTCATCCTCCAAGAGTTCGACTTGGAATTTACCACTGCCAAGTCCAAGAAATCCCTTGTATTTGCTGAGTTACTTTGCTCTTTGCCATCTTCTTCCCCGCCCTCTCACGTAGAGGATCACATTCCAGATGAGACTTTATTTCTCATCAGCACCCTCGATCCCTGGTATGGAGATATTATTATATATCTACAGACATCCTCCTTTCGCCCTGGCGTGTCCAAAGACGCTCGGCGAAGAATTCGTCATCAATCTCAACCATACCGTATCATTGGGGATACACTATATCGCCTCGGCGCCGACTCTGTTCTCTGTCGTTGTCTAACTCTCGAGGAAGCTGAGTGTGTCTTGAATGACTGCCACTCTGGTGCCTGTGGTGGTCACATGTCCGGATATGCTACTGCCCAAAAAATACTCCGTGTTGGCTACTTTTGGCCCTCTATCTTTAAGGATTGCATTCTTTCCGTCCGTTCTTGTCATGAGTGCCAGATATACCAGCGGAAGATGCGAGCGCCTCCCGCTCCATTGCACCCTGTTGTCACCTTCGGCCCTTTTGCAAAATGGGGCATTGATTATACGACCTGTAACCCTCGCTCGGTCGGGGGGCATGGGTTTATTATCGTTTTCGTCGATCACTTTACTAAATGGGCCGAGGCGATGCCTACATTAACTGAAGACAGTCACATAGTGGCGCAATTTTTATTCAACCATGTCATTTCGCGATTCGGCGTCCCTCAAGCCATCGTCACTGATCACGGGAAGCATTTCCGTAATCATATGATGACGGAACTAACAACCCAACTAGGCTTACAGCATGATAGTTCGACTCCATACTACCCTCAGTCCAATGGCCAAGTTGAAGCTATCAATAAGATTTTGGTTACAATGCTTCAACGTACCGTTGGCATGCATAAGTCTAACTGGCATTTGATGTTGTTCCCTGCCTTGTGGGCCTACCGAACCTCCGTGAAGGACGCCACTAGTTTCCCTCCATTTCAGCTAGTTTATGGACTAGAGGCTACCCTTCCAATCGAGTGTGAAATCCCTTCATTAAAATTGGATGTCGAACTACTTCCCAACACTACTCCATTAGAATAACGCCTTCTTTACCTGGAACGGCTAGATGAGACCCGTCGCCTGGCCCCTTTAGCCATCGAAACACAAAAGAAGCGAGTCAAGACTCACTTCGATCAGACTGTACATCCACGTTCTTTTATTGACGGAGATTTAGTCCTGCTATATGATCAGGCAAACGATAAGCTGGGAG
Organism: Pinus tabuliformis; assembly: GCA_031772625.1. Classification (NCBI taxonomy): domain Eukaryota; kingdom Viridiplantae; phylum Streptophyta; class Pinopsida; order Pinales; family Pinaceae; genus Pinus; species Pinus tabuliformis. Next base: position 26,121,220 of record CM062805.1, read on the forward strand.
CAGGAAAGGTCGAGCCTATGTGGCTAGGCCCTTACATTGTCAAGAAAGTTTTGCAAAAAGGGGCCTACGAGCTAATTGATTATGAAGGGAACCCTCTCGGGAAGCCCCGAAACGGGCTGTACTTGAAAAAGTACTATGCATGATTTCGTGCACCTCGTTTGTACATACGTGTGTTTTTAGCAAGTGTGTTATGTGTGTATGATTTCACGTTTTTCTTTGGTGTGAAGGCGTGTTTGCCTCTTATTGTGCTTTCTGCTTCTTGTGCAGATGTCTAGTGCACCTTATGTTGGTTTCACTGATGGTGCCTGCCGTAGCACTTGCAATTTGTCTTCTGTGGCGTGGGCGATCTATGATCCTCACGGAGAGTTGCTAGATCTTCAAGGTGTGTGCTTGGGTCGTACCACTAACAATGTTGCCGAATACAGTGCTATAATTGAGTTATTAGCCGAAGCAGTTGATCTCGGCATTCGTGCATTGGTGGTGAACCTGGACTCTCAACTTGTCGTCCATCAACTCAACGGGCGGTATTCCGTCAGAGACCAACACATTCTAAGGTTGTATTTACGTGTAATATTGTTAGAAAGGAATTTTTATTACATCACATATCAACATATTCCAAGACGATTAAACACATTAACTGATGCATTGGCAAACCATGTATTAGATAGACATTTGCGTAACAGATAAACATTATACAAGAAGACATAGAAAACATAATAAGACCATAGGATAAGCATATGTATATATATATATATATCTATATCTATATATATATATATATATATATATATATATATATATATATATATATATATATATATATATATATATATATATATATATATATGTATGTCATAATGTTTGCACCGTGTGCATCAAAAAATAAGTCCAAAAATTAATACATGTTCGAATCTCATATAGCCGGAAACAACGTGTCTCTCAAAAATATGCAAAAATGAAACCTAGGCATCTAATCACGGTGATGCTCATGATACCATGTCACCGCTTGCACCAAACGTCTCAGCAGACGGTGGACGCAATTCGGTACTCCCACTATGTGCCTCTGGTACGTGAAGGGCACATCCGCCAATCTGGCATAGTCTGGAATCCCTCGAGTGAGTCCCTCAAGGTTCTGTACTAGCTCTTCACCCGCACCACCCTCTACCTGAGGGTCGGCTGCAGGTTGTACCCTCCATGCTATGTGAGACAGACCAACTGGTCGCTCTGCACCAACATCTGCATACATATATATAGTTGTTGTCAAAGACATGCATGTATTACAAAAAAAAAAAATACACAAAAAACATCAAAAAACACAAAGAGTTCTTACCAAGCTCCTCATCCCAGTCTTCTCCCACGGGCAATGGGACATCTGGGTCTCCAGTAAAATCGGTGCCCGCATAGGGCCAATCCTCTATAACGATCATCTGGTGACGAAGCCATATGAAGAACTCGGGCCTCCAGGCCATCTGCTGGCCCCCTCCTCTGGGCATGAGTGCTGCCCATCGGGTCATCGTCGGTTCCCGTGGCACTGGATTTGCCACTATACCTCCCTGAATCCGAAAAATCGGCAGTCACTCCAAGAAGAAGGATACCACAATGGATCCATACCCGAACTGTTTGTTCCCCCCACGCTTACACTTCGTAAGCTGTCTCTTAATGTTAAGGGTCACAGTTGTGGCCCAGTCAAACAGAGTAGGGTTGAGACACTCGGTTGCCAGTAGTAAATGATTCTTGCTGGCCTCATGGGGCGCCTGTACCCCCGCCGTCCGTGTAATAGTGAATAGTATCACCCGTAGCACTAGGTCTGGAACTGTGGCGATATCTACCTTGGCACTGTTCTGTCCAAACTGTGCTCCCGGACAAACCCAGTCCATCACCTCCCCCATCTTTTCTCCGGAAGGCCTACTTCTAGTCAAAATGGGTCATGCACCTCTCTGCGATAACCCAGTGATAAAATAGACATCGGAAACATCCAGCTCCAATGTCTGATCTCGCAAGCGGAATACCTGATCCTCTATGTCCCAAGCATCCACAATAAATCGTAGTAGCTCCGGTTGTGCACGTAAATAGGAGCTGAGGAAAAACTTCTTTAAGCCACAATCCCTCAAGGCATCCATGCAGGCTTCATCCTCTAGTGCCAGAGCATCCACATCATCATGCTCTCTTTCTCTCCACTCTACAACCATTTTGACGAATCCCTGCAACCATAAAGTTGAAAATACCATCATTAGATCACTGGTGAATCCATAGTTCAAGGAAATTTGCAAAATTAACGGTAAAATCCTTGGGAAAAATAGGTCGCACGGTTGGCGCGACTGTTTTCAAAACAGTCGCGCCAATGGCGCACCCCCTTTTGAAAATAATCCCATTAGCGCGATCCCGAGTGGGAAACCCGCGCCAATGGCGCAACCCTAAATTTTGCAAATCCCCTTGCAGGGGATCAATCTGTGGATGGAAAACTGAAAAACAGGACGAAAATGAAGCTAAGGACAAGACCTCTTACCTGCTCCAGACGGCGGCTCGATTGCTTTCCTGGATTGATCACAATCAACGGTTGAAGTTTGCACCCAAAACCCTCCAATGGTAAACTCACAAGGTGAAAAGTAAAAAGTGAATTTGTTTTTTACCATTTCACTATTTTATAGCATTTTTTGACCTAAAATGCATTAAAAACATTATTTTTGGGTTAAAATAATGTCTTTTAAGAGTTTTTTTGAATATATTTATGTCAAAAAATGGATTTTACGCTATTTTGGGTATGATGACAGGTGTTGGTGCAACTCAAGCGACGAAACGAGCTCCTTTTTTCTACTTTTTCAAGCTCGGTAAAACATGTGAAAAGGTTACTTTGAGGTCCGCTTTCAGCTCTTTTCTGACCGTTTAAAGACGAAAAGATTGCCGAGTTACTCCTCTTGACTCGTTAAACGTTAATAAGAGGCGGTCGTTTTAAGTTCTTTTTGTTGACCGTTAAAACATAAAAAAGATTACCAGGTTTTTGTCGTTTCAGACTCGTTAATGGTTACGAAACGACGTGGTTTTGATCGCTTTTTTACTTTTTCAGGTCGAAATCACTATTTATGAAAAGTACTCCTCGATCGTAATGGTCGGGCGGTTCTTTCGAGCATTGTTTTATACTTTTTCGGGCTCGAGAGACACAACTTTACGAAAAAGGACACCCTTGGAGTTTCCTTTTCTGCTGTCTTTTCAAACTCTCTAAACATGAAAAGACACCGAGTTCTTCCTTTGTCAGACTCGTTAAAACCTGATGACATCGGATTCTGTCGAAATGACGCACCACAAGCATATGCTATCCCCATCAAGCTTGTTAAAAATAATTGGGGTACTCACCAGAAATGGCGGGGGAAAATGGAACCATAATTATTGTCGTGTCGGCAGTATGTCGCTCTTGAACATGGCACTTGTCTACTTTCGTGTCTGGGTGGGGATATCTCATCTCATTTTTCACTTGCCTCCGTGGATTTGGACAATCCTGTTTGACCTCTCATCTTCTCATTGCCTCGTCACCATGACCTCTGATCCATTGATGTCAAATACTGCCAATTCCACTATCGTGCCGCCGATATGTTCAAGAGAAGTTGACCTCTGCAGAAAAACAACCCCCCCCTGATAGCTCACATAATCCTGATTCACAACATTATCTCTCTGTCTCGTGTCGATGATGTGGGAAACATCATGGCCCACCTTCGATCAAGGTCACTTCCTGTCGACTTCAACTCATTATCCAGGAAGCTGATCTAGAGACTCTCTTCCGGTGCCTTGGAGCCTACATGCCTCAATGGCAGGTTCTTCGTGTTTGACGTGAGGTTTTCATCATTGGCCTCCGATCGAATGATTCTACGGGTGTTCGACGCCAGATCACTAATTCGCATGTCGTAGATTGTACCTATAGTACCTTGAGGGCCATTGTCATTATTGGTGGTACCTCTCGCGTCTGTTAACAGTTTTCATTATTGACTGGTAATCAGACGATGTTCATGCATGTTCGACTTCAGCTCATATATTCGCATGCTTGAACTTGTACTTTTGTTCGGGTCGAGATGGAGCGCAAGACCCTGGATTTTGTCTGTTGTAATCCAGGCGTGATTCTTGTTACATGACTCATTCACTGGATGGCTGCGACCATACCTGAGTCTATTCATTGATCCTAACCAGATGGCTGTGCCCATACTATGGATCTAGATTATTATGTACTCTCTTATGGATGGCTGCGACCATACCACATATATCATGTACTTGAGCTATCAGTTGTATCTCTCGATGCAGATTCTCGGCGGCAGCTACACGTGTTCTTGTAAAGCATTTCACCCCTCTCTCTCTCTCGGGCCTCATGCTTTAGGGGGCATATGTTACACAGTAATTTGTCACCATTGGTCACCGTCCCTGTTACCCCTTTCCCGTACTTTGGAGGACTCATTCCGGGACCTGTGATCAGTGACATAACTTAAAAACACTTGCATTATGTTCCCCTAAGTATGGACTTCATGTGCCCTGAAGACACCTCCTGCAAAATATCCCTGAAAAGTGCCCTTTTTCCATTAGCGCAGGTCCACAGTGTACTACCCGCGCCAATGAGGGAGATCCTCAAAAGAAGGCGCACCCATTGGCGCTCTGTCTTAGAAAAACACCCGCGCCAACCGAGTTTGGAAAAGATTTTTAACAAACGCGCGCCCGGATGTTTTTTCCCTTCAAGTCATGAAGTCTTTTGAGGATAAAGCTAATCTTCTAGATGTCGAGATTCATCATCTATCCCTTACATCTATCCACAGCAGCTTTTTGGAGATAATGCCAATCCATAATGGGTGTCTTGGTGCATTTTATCTTCCTCCCCTTCTCCATCTATAAAAGTCTGTCCTCATGCATTTGACAAGCTAGTTTTGAGCAGTGGTGGTAGTGCTAGTAGTGATAACGCTTGTCTTGAGTGATAGTAAGAGTCTTGGAGCATAGGGAGGTGATGCTGCCAGAAGTCTGAGTTGTGTATTCATAATCAAAGAGAGAGAAAGGTCTATTGCAAGACATATGTAGCTGCTCGCCCAGCCAGAGGAGATATTCAACGTCAGAACTTTGGTTGTATTTTTCTCTGTTGATTATTCATTAATAAACGACTATCGTTATGGTTCCGATCTTATTGTTCATTATGATAATGTTTGATCTATGTCTTTTCTAACCGATATATAGTTGTATTTAGTGGATTTTATGCTTGTATTCGCTTCGCTCTTTGCATGTGCAGGTATCCATTCGCGGAGATCGTGAGGATCGTGACCTGCCGGAGCAAGGGAACGGGAGTATCAACTCGTCGACGATACTAGCATTGGACTCCAGGTTGGTTCTCATAATCCACTTTCAATTTGCAACTAGGAACTTGCATGGTAGCGTTAATTGATTGTTGCTAGACCCATTTTGGGCTAGTGGGATCGCCTCTGTCCGCAGAGGGGATTTACCTCTCCAACACTAATCCCTCACGCTTGGTAGTGGAGTAATTATTCTTAGCTTTTGACAACCGGTGACTTGCGAACGCAATCGGGTGGTCAATTCCCTCTGCTCCTGGTTGAGTAAGTACCGCCCCTAGCGCGATACATGACGCGTCGACATGCACATGAAACTCGACATCCCATTTCGGAAAGACCAATATAGGGGCTGATGCCATCTTTTCCTTGAGCATCTCTAGAATTTTGTTGCATTCCTCATTCCAGCAATAGGTAGCATCCTTCTTCAGCAATTGTTCCATCGGAGCTGTGATCTAGGCATAGCTTTTGATGAACTTCCGGTAATAGCCCGTGTGTCCTAGCGTGGCACGTAGTTGTTTGAAACTTCGCAGCGCTTGTAGATTGAGTATGATGGCGATATTTTTCAGATCCACCATCCGGCCTTGCTTACAAACCACATGGCCTAGCAGGTTTCCGAATGGGAAAAGGAAAGTACACTTCTTTAAGTTTAGCGCAATCTGGTGTCGGCGGCAAGTATCTAGCATCAACCGTAAGCTCACTACGTGCTTCTTAACCAGTCCAAACACGGTCTAATCATCAAGATAGACCTCTAAGAACTTGTGTATAAATTCTTTGAATGTCGCTATCACTATTCGTGAAAATATCATTGGCGCATTCTTCAGTCCAAAGGGCATCACTATGTACTGAAAGCAACCCCATTCAGTGGCGAACATTGTTTTACTCCTGTTCTCTGGCATGATCTTCATTTGGTGGTATCTTGAGAACCCATTCGTGAAGGAGTAGGCTTCCTGCCCCCCCACATTTTCCAATACCTCATCTGTAAATGGAGTTGGAAATGGATCATTAACGTAGGCATCATTGAGCTTCCTAAGATCCATGCAGATACGAATCTCACCCTTATGTTTCTTCTCATGTACAACCATCAGACTTACCCAGTCGGAATCCTCGACTGGGTCAATGATTCCTGCTTCCAACATCTTGTCCAGTTCTTTGCGGACCTTTGCTTTATATTTTGGTATCAATCGGTAGAGTCGCTGCTTAACTGGTTTCGCGTCTAGCTTCAATGTTATCTTCATCATTCCCAAGTGTCCTAGGATCCCTTTTAGCTTCGTGATTTTTGTTGGGAATAAATCTTGATATTCACGAAGCAATTCGATGACCTTCTCCACTATGGCGTCGTCCTAATAGTCCCCTAGCGTTGCATACTTTGGCTCTTCTTCAGTTCCGATATTGACTTGTCTCGTTTTCAACAGAGCTCTGATATCTGGATCTTCGATTTCGGGTCCATGCACCTCAGGGCTCCCCTCTGATTCCGGAATGTTGACGTTGCGCAGATCATCCTCATCATCTTCTACCTAGACATTATAGCATTCGAGAGCCTGGCTCAGCTGTCGCAACCATTCGAGCTGCACAGTTTCCTCTAGTTCCAGTGGTGCCTTGAAAATGGCGGCCTTTACCAGCTGTAATGCTTCGTCCACGAGATCCATCCATTGATCTTCAAAGAGGAATGTTGACAAAAACCCTACGCACAAGATATCCCACTCGCCTGTGTCGTGTCGAAGCTCCGCTTCAGTATACCAATTTCTGGGAATGATGTCCAGGATGTAATAAAATAAGTGCACCCATTCTGACTGAGGTTCCTCTCCATAGGCTTTGATCAATTTGGTAATGTGCATGTGCGGGTCATCGCGTCCATCGTATTTCTCCGTTATGCGTAGTTCTGGCTTCCCAAATTTGAACTTCATCATGTGCCTGTAGCTACGTCAATCGTCGAAAGTCTCTTCATGTGTGCCCCACCATCGCGCATGCGTCACCCGTAATGCCCATCTCAACGCATCAAACCATTGGTGCTCTGGTACTGCCATTTCAAATTTGGTTAGGAATTCATCTATTATCGTCAGGCCACCATATGTCGCCAATTCGCGAACCTGGGCCCTTACATAGTACAGAGATTTAGTCATCATATTACAGTGTAGCGTAGTCACTCCATTCAACCTGTTACGCCACAACTCATCTTCTTCATCTGAATCGGTGGTGCAAGATTTTACATAGCCTCGTGATATTCTTCTATCCTTCGTTGTCTTGCCCAATTCTTGCCTTTGTGCAGCTATTCTGTAGATACCATCTAATTCGTCGTCGCTCTCTTTGTTGCGCACAGGTTTAATATAGTGTGGTCCTTCAACTGGATCTAGCAGAATGACTACGTGAAGCGACTTTGTTTCAAATACCATTGTTCGCTTCTTTAAATTAATAACCTCGTTCATGTCGGTGGCCCAGTTTATTCCTAACAACGCATGATAGGGCGTACTTTCATCCATGAGCTCAATAACTTCAAAGTCCGTCTGAGTACTTGCGTCGTCAAGGTCTACCGTAACTCCTTGCAGCCTTCCCATGGGCAGCACCTTCTGTTAATTTTCCATCCACAGTTGAATAGGGGACCATTGTAGTGTAGGCTTACCCGTGCGCTCCCAAGTCTGTTTAGGTAATACGTTGGTATCTGAGCCTAGATCCAGAATGACCTGATCCATTTCATACTCGCTGATCTGCACTGTTAGCTGCATTTCCCTCCCGGTCCGTGACACATGTCTTCCCAACTTTTGAACTACGTGAGGTTCACTCCATCTTGTGCATCTATTTATCAGTTCCTGTAAGCCTTTAACTACCTTATTATCACAAAGCAATGTTATACATGTCTCTAAAAAGGTAGTTATCACCGAGGGATCCCTGATTGGCTCAGGCTGATCCCTACTACCTGGGGTAGATACTTTCGCGAAGCTCTCTCGAGCTTCCAGATATGTCTCCTTACCCACCCTTATGTATTCCTTACTTAAGCTCCTTCTATCCGCTCCTGTGGCCGTGCCACTTCTTAGTACCATGTTGACTTTGGGGTCTTCCTCGTAGGGTCCGGACCTCATCATTTGCATGTTCTAGGTTGTTGTTGGTCGCGCTGCGCTTTTTTCACGGATTTTTGTTATCAGCGTAGGACAATCTATCAGCTCATGATCAAATTGCTCACAATAACTGCATGAAATATTGGTAGGGTTGGTACAATCCCACGTGTAATGTCCTAGACCACCGCAATTGTAGAAGATTAGCTAACCGCGGCCCCTTCCTGGTCCCATGCCGCCCCGTCCTCACCCATGGCCCTGTAACCCACCACGCGCGATCATTGTGGCTGGATCCTGAACTCGCGCCTCAGTCTGCATTCTGTAAGCAGCTGACTGGTCCATTAATAATTGGTAGCTATGATAGTCCCTTTCCTCGTGGCCCACCAATTTGCAAAAGTTGTAGAATAGCTGTTAGGGGGTCTGGTTGTATTTTCGCAGCAGATGACATTTATCTGTGTGTGCTTTCCTCCCACCTAACAGATTGCGCACTAGAGCGTGGTTGTTGTGCTCGACCCTGCCTCTGGTTGCAATGGTGTTGGTCCCCCCATTGCCACATAATTCACTGAGACTGGGCAGTGATCTTTATCATTCCCCTGGCTCCTATACCATACTTCCTCCTGGACTTCTGGCCGCGGTACCTATTCTTGTTTTAACTTTTTCATTTCCAAACACAAGTTTTGGATCTGTGCTTGGAATTTTTGAACTCCCAACCCGGGGTCTTGTAACGGAGTGTCGTGCAACCTCATCGTTGTCTCTAATGCTTTAGCCTGGGTTGAGATCTTCTGTTGTGACAAAGCCATCCTCAGATGTGGTGTTAATGATGCCATAAACCAAGCGCAATGTTGCGCATCTGTCAATGTCATGTTAGCCTCGCGAATAGTACTTTTCAGTCTTTGGTCCAAATCCCACAGGGTTTCACCAGGCATCATCGCGATCTCTTTGAACCCTATAATCGACTGTGTTTCTGACTTCAGTCAACTAAACTCCTTCTTCAATTCGGTCTGGATTTCTGTTGTCCCTGCTGTTGGGTGATCGCTTGAGTACTTTATGTACCATGTCAGTGCTCGGTCTTGCAGCGCGCTGACTAAGGTAGCCTTTATGATATTATCATCTGCAATTCGCTGCGCATTCCATATTGATGTTAACACGAACCAGAATTGTTTTGGGTCTTCTTCTCCTACGCCTCTGAATACTGGTAATTGGATCGCGCTCGTCATTGTTACCCTTGAACTGCTATTGTTCCTGGTCCCTTCGATCCCTCAATTTTCTTCTCTCTCGAGTCCCCGCATTTCACACTAGACACCCCTTAGGCAGATCCGGGTCCCGACAACGGAACCATTTGTTGGCTTATATGGGCCTGACCCAGGTTTGGAAGAATTATTTAGCCAAGCAAATTTCGTAGCTACCGGCCCTTTTGGCAACAGCCCACGAAGAGCAAACTGAGGTCTCACCCAAGGTAGCAGGGGAGGGTGCTGGAACCAAGTTTCCGCACCATTGGGATGTCTAGATGTGGTTTGGAGGTTTCACGCCCCATTCTGCAACTTCGCGTTGCGTCGTATTCACGCAGATTCTGAATACCTCTTATTGTCTATTAGCACGCAGTCTACAGATCTAATTTATTGGATGAAGTATTACAACTCATATCTACTTTAGAATGGTTTTTAAGCAAAAATTTATTAGATTTATTCAGTTCGCTTATTAAAATTAAACCCAGATTCACAAGTATTCAATAAGCAACCATATGCGCATAGATCAAAATAGTCTTATTATTCATACAAAATGCCAGATTCGCGATAATTCAGATTTGACACAGAATTCTTAGAAGGAAATTATCTTTGTTTCCACTTATCACTATTACATCCAGATCTGCCCTACGCACTCAGCTGCAGGGGTCTGCACACACAGCTGTAGACTCTTCTAGGCCTCTGCGCACACAGCTACAGAGCCTCTACCCACTACCCAAATCCTCAACTCGGAATTACAGACGCTTTCAGAATGCTTTTCTCAAAAACCCATTACATGATAGATCCAAGATCATACCCCAAAAGGAATTGCCTTTCCCTCATAGAGTCGTGCTCTATTTATATCTATCTATGGTCCGCAGACTGACTTACTTCCTATTATTTTATATTATTTTTCGGGCAGACAACCCTTTGACTCGGTCTTTAAAATTTCGCGCTCCGCATATTTCGGAGGTTTATAATAATTTTTATCCTACTTTCTAGGCTCTCAGACTCAAAACTGTTACGCGGGACCTCCACTACCCAACAGGTTCCTAGGAGCTAGCCCCGTTGTTTCCTTCATTGTTTTCACCCCTTTGTTGTCCTGACTATCATGGTTTCTTTTGACTCTCGAACCTTTTGCCTGAGTTCTCCATAGGAACAACTATTGCACTCTGTTGAACTCCTCTTGTGGTAGCGAATCCATTCCTTTGGTGGTTCCCTGCTCCAAGAACTTTTCTAGATCTAGATGCTCCCTATCAAGAATATCCTGCAGTTCATGATCTTCTGTTCCCACCTCGCTCGGGGTCATCTCTTGGTCCCTATCAAATTCCATTATGTTCAACAGGTCCTCCTTTTGTTGATTGTTGTCTTGTCTGTCCTCCATACTCTCTTCCCTTTCCTTCTCCGCAGGGCTTACCTCCTAAGTCTGAATTGTGTTCTCATGCTCCTCTTCTTCTTCTAGTACCTTGTACCTATTCTGACTTGGATTCTTTTCCTCATTTATTTTCTTTTGGTACTTTCTCCCTCCTTTACCTCTGTTTCCCACTTTGCTAAAGCTTTCAGTTTCTTTCCCTGAGGTAGCTTTAGTTCTGTTTTCCATTTTGTTTAAGGGGAAATCCCTGAATAGATGCCCATGTTCATGGCACTTGCGGCATATGAAAGGAACATGCTCATAGTCCACCGCTTGTACCCATTCTTCATCAAAAACTTCCAAAATAACTTCATCCAGTAGAGCTCCAGAGAGGTCCATCTCTATGCAAATCTGGGCAAAGGAGGTATACTTTCCCCGCCTAGTGGCCTCCGATATTTTAACAAACTGCCCTAGTTTATTTCCTATTACTTTTAATGATTCTGACTGCCAATAATCCAGTGGTAATGAGTAGAGCCTTACCCAAACTGGGACCATAGTGAATGTCTCGCGCTCCGGGACATAATTCATTACCCAAGGCCACATATAGAGGCCTGCAGTAGCATAGAAGTAGGGCCCTCCTTCAAACACCCTGTCTTTATCCTCAATGTTCATAAAAACAACAGTGAAGAAACCCTTTGATCCAAGGTGAAAATCTATATCCCCCTTAGGTTTCCAATGATTCTTTATCCATGTCTGTAAAGCCTTCTTCGTTGACCATAACCCCATGAATTTACAAATGACTGCATAAGTCGCCATGTGTTCCCTATGTGCTTGTAGCGCTGGATCACTTAAAAGCACTCTGGGTGTGATAGTTTCCCTAGGCTTACACAGTCCAGTTTGATTTCTGGTATCCACATTCTAATTTTCTCCTTCTATTCTTCTTTCTTTTCTGACTTCTTCCTTTGTCTTTTCCTGCCCCTGTGAACCTTTGTTGTCTTGTTTCCCTACTCCTGAAATTCCGATTTTAGCCTCCATAGGTTTCTTGAATCAATTGGAGACTGCCTAACTGTAGGAGGGAGTGGAACTCCCCCCCTCTCGCCTCTCCATTGTGCCCAACGCTTAACTTTTGCTGCCAACCCTAGCTTTCTCTGCTCCTCCCTCCTCCTCCGTATGAAAACTTCACTCGATTATAAAATGTATATTAATTTGTAGCTACTATTTATATTTTTTTATATATATTTCACATGTATATATCTACAAATATTTTTATTTATAATTATTTGTTTATTAATTCGATTTATTAAATTTTCATATGTTTTTTTATTAGGTCGATAGCCATGTCTATTTTGGAATAAGGATTTTAGAATTGTAATTTAATTATCAATAACTATAGGGTCGATGGTAGGGATTTAAGCTCCAATGAATATTATAAAATATTCTTAGTAGTAGTTATAGATAATAAAAAATTGAGATTTATTTCTAGAATAGTTATGTCATTTCAAATAAAAACAAGGTTAAGTGAACAAGCCTCATATGAAATGAGTTATGGGTATTTTGGACATATAGTATTGATGAACCATGGTATTAGCCATGATATTGTAAGAAAATTTTAAACTTTAAAGAGAAATAAAGTAATTAAAAATAATAATAAATGTTATTTTCAGTGTTAGAATAAGGAAGATGTATAATTATTATATGTTTAAAAATATTTTAATATAAAACTTACATAAATTATTTGAATATGCATCTTAACTAATATGTTTTAATATAAATTTCTTATACACACAAACACACATATCCCCATGTAAAGTAAAATATTTCAATATGAGCGCTATCTTTATATATATATAATGGTTGAAAAATAAACACATACATATTATATAAACCAGTTGTCAACTATGCATATATTATATATGACTCAAAAAAATTATTTATATATCATATGAAGTGATTGAAAAAAAATAATATGGTTAGAATGTTTCACATAATTGGTCAGTTTTGTCATAAATAAGAAAGAATTGTTGTAATTGCAAGTTTAAGCTATGTAGTCTACACAATCAAAGTGTTCAAGGAGATTTTCAAGGGATCGAGTTTATGCATCAACAAATGCAATTCAAGTATTGAATCTATTTATGTTTCAAAATGAAATTTAAAGAATATATATATATATATATATATATCTATATATATATATATATATATATCTATATATATATATATATATATATATATATATGGATGGACCATGGAATTATCAAGCACTGAGAGGGATCAAGAACATTTTTCCCTTATCACAAGAAATTTCATCGTTTGTGGTTAAAATGGATCTATATGGGTATTATAACAAAGTTTATTTCCAAGTTAAAAATTTACATAGTAAAATAGAGATTAATCTATATGGTTAAGGATCTTGTTACATGTCTTTTAAATGTATATGTGTTTAACTCATATACTAATATTTATTACATGCTTTTTAAAATTTATATGCCTTTAACTTATATATTAACCCTTTTTAATAATAATAATAATAAAGTTATACTTTAGCTAGTTTATAGTTTTTTTTTTGACAATTTGAAACGTATAATGAAATAAGTATCTCTTGATTTGATCATTAATATATAGTTTTTAAGAATAATGATTAATGTATTGATATTGGTGTTTTAATAATGCCAATATCAAATTTAATTAGATATAAAATCTTCAATTTTTTAATAAAGAAATGTATGTGTTTTAATCTTTTTAGTGTACCCAATAAAATATGAATATTGGTTTAAAAATAAGAAAAATAATTACATGTATAAATGAAAGAGATAGAAGTCAGAGTTAAAATTAAAATTTATATTTAAAATTAAAATTGAAGTATATTATGGAAAAATAAGTATAAGTTTAATTAAATGGCTAAACATGTTTGACATGTGTAAATTATAGATATATTAATTAAGAGTTAAACTTAAATTTAAAATAAAAATTTGTTGCATTTAGAGGCACATTTTATATTTCAATATCATGAAGATGTGTGATTCCATCTATATTTAATAGGGAGTTTACATATGTTTATCTTAAAATAAAATAAATTATTTTCTAAATAGAAAAGCAATATGCATGTTTGGTTAGTTTTAATTAAAAGTATTATAAAATATCAATAATCCTGCTTCACTATGGTCTTTCAATTTGTTCTTGATATTACAACCCAATGTAGTAAAAATATTTCAATCACAGTCATAAATAAAATATGTCAATGGACACATCACATAATATAATTTAATATCAACTTTAAAAATAGATAGAGTAATTAGAATTAAAAATAAACATGAGTAAGATTTTTAAACCTTATACTTTAAAAAAATATTTCAATACATATTTTAAATCTATGTTAAGTATTGAGAATCTATGAGTAATTTATATCGATATCAATTTTATATATATCTATATATATAGAAAGAAATTGTTAAAAGAAAATAGTTTAATGTTGTATATAATAAAATATTCATTTTTCAATGAAAAAGGTAATTGAAAGTTAAAATATAATCATAGATTTCAGACTTTTGTGATCCATATCCTTATTCAAAATATAATTCGGATTAATCACATCATTGATTTTGAGTCAACATTTCAAACCATCTATTGTGGTTCATCCTCAAGACAAGGATGAAAAACCAGATCTCACATAAGATATAAATAGCAGATATGCATCATGCCCCAAAAATGACCATTAGAAAATAAATTAATTTATTAAAAAAATAAGCTTTAAGATGAACAAGAATTGGTAGAGGGAGATGTGTTGGCATCAACAAGAATTGATCCATTATTATGAATTTGTGTATACGTGGTGGAGCTCCATGTCTCAAGATACAGAATGGTTTAGTTTCTTATAAGGATGCAACAAAAGGAAATGTTCCCCTTCCTTTCGAACAACACCAAAACATTTCCTGTCCACAGATCCAAAACATTCCTACTCCCTACATTGTTGAAAAAGTGGACAAATTTCTAGCCATGGAAGTAAATCTTCCGAAGGTAAACTTGTTGGAAATAATACTAAGAGGGGGGGTGAATCAGTATTATCAAATCAACAATTTAATTTTCAAAAACTAATTTGCATACGCTACTTTAGCTCAGTGAACTAGCGTGTATACACAACTATACTTAATGAAACCAGCCTATATGCAGAGATATTTTGATTTACCCAAATTATCATGTAGTGAACTTTAATCAGTATATCAGGAATTCATTAGACAGTGTAGTAAAGGCAGAATAAAGCATCACACATAATCAACACACATAAACACCAAGATATAAGGTGGAAACCCAATGTGGGTGAAAACCACCTGCTACAATCGTCTGTCTTCTTTTAATAATAAGAAAATTCTGTTTACAATTTTTGTATTGGTGCAGTCTTATACCAGTACGCAGGCTTTTACCTGTAGAAGGCTACAACCTTCTCTCGTTCTCCAGCTTCTACTAGAAGGGAGCTCCAACCCCCTAACTCTTGTACTAGCTTATATGTTTACTAGTGCCGGCCTACAGAAGGCTACAATCTTCTCTTTTCTATCAGGGACCACGTTTCATAAATTTTTAGATTAGATCCATCAACAACGTCATTCAATCATAAAATATATCTGCATCAACCAATCTCCTATTGAACCAACCACAACCAAATCAATCAATCACTTTGACAACCCATCAATCTGATCTTTCAGAAGGCTGTCACCAGAATACAGTAACGAGAACCCAAGCCAGAACCCAGAACACTGCAACAACAAACAACAACAACTAACACATAGATTATAAGGTATACGCTACTTTCAGGTGCCGAACCTACATGTATACGCACTTTCCTCAAATCCAACCAGCATATGCATCTGCAAATACTAATTCATAATTCTGTAGCTATACCAGATTTCTGTTATACCTAGATCATATCATTTACAGAATAATATAAGCGTCAATATGCAGATCTAGAATATTCATGAGCAAAAAGACATGATGATAGTTCATTTCATGCCTTAAGATCCCGATCCATCATTAGATCTTATCCTCCATCAACCACTAAGGTTCCTCCTTGGTTTAGATCCAGCAATGCACCATAACCCAATAACCTGCATATTATATCTCACACTTCATCAGATATTCAATACTTGTGGACCTTGGCCTAATGATCTTCTCCTCCTTTTATATTTTTAAGCCTCTCTCAATATCATGGACCAAAACCACTTAGGACCAATACCTTGGATCAAATACCTAGGGTCAATACCTCAGACCCAATACCTTGGACCAATACCATGGATCAAAATACCATGGACCAAATACTTCGGACCAAAAACTTAGTTTTCCAAGGTATACGCGCTTTTCCTTTTGTGAAAGTGCGTGTGTACATATACACGACTTGTATACAGTGAACCCGCGTGTATACACGGCTTGGCCAATGGTGAACCTGCGTATACCTCTCTTTCTTCATTCTGTGAAGTCTGATTTGTAACTCTGTGTTGTTAACCTGCTGTACTGTGATCTGTCATCTGAGTGAGTTGCCATCAAGGACAACACCTGTGTCATAATGCCAACAATCTCCCCCTTTGGACTTGATGGCAACACCAAGTCACTCTCCCCCTTTGTCATCAAGGGCAAAGGGTCATGCTCCCCTTGAGTACATGCTGAAATTCTCTGATATGTTGAAGTGTGCTGATTGAGCTCCTATGATCGAGTCCATGCTCCCCCTGAGCACAAGCAAGGTCTGCAAAAAGATGTTCTAAAAGAAGAACATGACTCTATACATACATCACAAATGACCTTCCTATCACCAATGACTCATACATACATCCATCTCCCAACCAAGTGGGGATATACCAAATTTGACTCATCCACCCAACCAAGTGGGGATATATCAATTGTTTACAAATGTCAAAAACAAGAAACATTACATCATCCATCCCATGCATAGTGGGGTTACTAATTAGGTCTTTTTCATGACCGTTACATTAAAAGAAATATATGACATATATAACAGAGACCAAATATCTTAAACAATACCATGATAGTCATCAGCAACTATCATCAGCAACATCTGTCAATCAGCATCCAGACCAGCAACCATGTTCTCCCCCTGAACCTGTTCCACCTAAAACAAAATTTGTACCGAGATCTTCTAAGATAATGCCAACAATGCATTATTAGAAGCATATGCTCCCCCTGAACCTGTGTTAGATGTTCACTGTCAGATCTGATCATTTCATATATCAGAAGAGTTATCAAGGCATCATCATCAATCAAATATACATCAAGTTATCAACAACTTATGAGAGCCAACATATTTCCACATGTTATCAACAGACTATAACCATCATCAAGTAGAGCAGAGAATTCACTGAACCATATTAGGCCCCTTTCTCCTGAGTCTAGCCCACTACTTTTCCTGAAACCAACGTATACACGACTGTACCTATAGAAACCAGCGTATATACGCGACTACGCTTCATGAAACTCACGTATAACCACCTTTCTTTGAAGAAGATAGGATTGAACAGTAGGATGATGCAGCAACTACTCCCAGCTTTTGTCTTAGATATTCAAATGTATCTCTAGGTAGTGGTTTAGTGAATATATCAGCAACATGTTCTTTGGAGGGAACATACTCCAATTTGACGTTTTGTTCAAGCACTTGTTCACGTATAAAATGATATTTTATGGGTATGTGCTTGGTCTTGGAGTGCATGACTAGATTCTTTGAAATACTTATGGCACTTCTGTTATCACATAGAATGGAGATGGGTGGAGTACATGTGATTTGAATGTCTTGCAAGGTTTGCATCATCCAAAGTAGTTGTGTGCAGCAAGATGTAGCAGTCACGTATTCTGCTTCAGCTGTAGATAATGCAATTGAACTTTATTTCTTGTTGAACCAAGACACTAACCTACAACCCATATAGAATGCACCACCACTAGTGCTTTTTCTGTCATCAACACTTCCTACCCAATCTGCATCTGTATATGCATGAAATGTAAGATTTGTATCTCTAGGATACCATAAACCAAACTTCTGTGTTCCTTGAAGATATTTGAAAATCATTTTAACTGCCTGAAGGTGTGTTTCCTTAGGATTTGCTTGGAATCTTCCAACTATTCCCACTGCATGTATGATGTCCAGTCGGGTACCTATTAGATAAAGCATACTGCCAATCATGGATTTGTAAGTTGGTTGATGTATTGTTGTTGATTCATCATTTGAGCTAAGATTGCTTCCTGTTACCATTGGGGTACATATTGGTTTAGAATCTTACATGCTGTATTTTTTCAAGATCTGTTTGAGATATTTGGTTTGTGAGAGAAAAATACCATCTTTATTTTGTTGAACTTGTAGACCAAGAAAGTAGGTAAGCTCACCAAGCAAGGACATTTCAAATTCTTGCTGCATTACTGAGGCAAAATTCTGACTCATGGATTCTTCATTGCTACCAAAAATGATATCATCAACATACACAACAATTATTACAATTTATCATTGTCCATCTTTGTATATAGATTGCTATCTGCTGACCCTTTTGAAAAACCCTGTTGGTGGAGATATTTGTCAAGACGGTAATACCATGCCCTTGGAGCCTGTTTTAGACCATAGAGAGCTTTTCTAAGTTTGCATACAAGTTTTTCATCATTTCCAAGTATGAATCCTCCTGGTTGTTCAATATAGACTTCTTCTTCTAAGTCTCCATTAAGAAAGGTAGATTTTACATCCATTTGGTATACTTTGAACTTCTGAAAACTAGAAAGGGCAAGAAACATTCTTATGGCTTCAAGTCTAGCAACAGGTGCAAAAGTTTCTTCAAAATCTATACCTTCTTGTTGAGCATATCCTTTACAAACAAGTCTGGCCTTGTTTTTAATAACTTCTCCATTTTCGTTCAGCTTCTTTTAGAATATCCATTTAGTTCCTATGATATTGTTATCATGAGGTCTAGGAACTAATTCCCAAGTATTATTCTTTTCAATTTACTCAAGTTCTTCATTCATGGCCTTGACCCAACATTCATCTTTGCATGCTTCATTTACATTTTGAGGTTCGGTGGAAGATAATAATGCTAGATAGCTTGAGGCTTCGGTAATGGTTCTTCTTGTCTACACACCTACTCCTTTTTCCCCTAAAATTTGAGTTTCCGGATGATTTTTATGAACATACCTGGACAGAGTCTTTTCTTCTATTGTTATCTCTTCTTCTGGTGCTTCATTGGTTTCTTCTTTAGAATCAGTGTGATTTGATGTGGGAAAATGTTCCTCATCTTCTTCATTGTCATAACCTTTGGTTTTTATCTGTTTTGGATTTTTGCATGCTTCATCAACCACAACATCAATACTTTCAATAATTTTCCCAAGTCTTTTATTATAATATTTATATCCTTTACTTCGAGAAGAGTAGCAAAGAAGAATACCTTCATCTGCTCTGGGTTCAAACTTACCAAGTTTTTCATCAGTCCTTTTGATGTAAGATTTGCTTCCAAAAATTTTGAATTATTTTATAGTACGAGTCTTACCATACCAAAGTTCATGTGGATTTTGAGTGTTGTTTACCCAAACATTTGCTTGGTTGAGAATAGTGACAGTGGCAAATGCAGCTTCACCCCAGAAGGTTGCAGGAGCTCCAGATTCATCTAGCATAGCACGAGCCATTTGTTGAACAGTTCTGTTCATTCTTTCTACCACTCCATTTTGCTGAGGAGTCCTTGCGGTGGATAACTGCCCTTTTATTCCATGTTGTTCACAAAATTCAAAGAATTCATCCGAGGTAAATTCCCCTCCTCGATCAGATCTGAGCCATTTGATTTTGCGATCTGATTCATTTTCAACCAAGGCTTTGAAGGCCTTGAATTTTTCAAATGCTTCATCTTTATGCTTTAGAAGACCTATCCAACACATTTTGGAAAAATCATCAATGAACAATATAAAGTATTCTTCTCCACGAGGTGACTTTTTCCTTGATGGTCCACATAAATCAGTATGAACAAGTTCAAGAGGCTTACTAGCTGAACCTTCCTTTTAGATGAATTGAGATCTGGTTTGCTTACCAAATTGACATGATTTGCATATAGTATTTTCAAGAATGTTGATACCTGGAAGATCACGAACAACCTGGAATCTGCGTGCTTTTCTTATTTGAGAAAAGCTTAGATGTCCCAATCTTCTATGCCATAGCCAATTTTCATCATTTTTGCTTAGATAGCACTGTCCTTGTCCTCCCTTGAGTATGTATAGGTTGTTTGGAGTTCTTGTGCCTTTAATCACAGTTTCTCTTGTATCATGCTCATGAACAACACATCCATTTGATCGAAACACTACTTCATTTCCTTGATCACACATTTGACTCACACTCAATAGGTTATGCTTTAAGCCATCAACATAGATAACATTCCCAACTTTAACTTTTTCTTTCAAGAAAACAGAGCCTTTACCTTTTATGATAGCAGGAGTTTCGTTTCCAAATGAGACACTCTTTTCCTTTTCTAAGGCATTATATGAGTGTAGTTTTTCTCTGTCATCTATCATGTGTTTTGAGCATCCATTGTCGATGTACCACTGGTTTTCTTTCCCTTCTGCATACAAGGCTATACCACATCTTTTTGTTTATGGTTCTTTCTTTCTCCATATTTTGGGATTTAATGGAGTTTGCTCCTTTTGAGATATTTGCCGAAATTTACTCCTGCATTCAGATTCTTCATGGCCAAAGTTGTTATAGATTGAGCATTCTATTTCATTTTCAAGAAGAGAAAAGTTATTATAGGAAATTTTCTTGATCCCTGTCACATTCCTTTAATTTTATTCTTCTCTAGTCATGATGGTTTTGTAAGCAACACATTGAGAAACTTTGTGTCCAAAATTATGACATGAGAAACATTGACCATTAAAGAAGTTCCTTCAATTATCGAATCTACTGACTTGGTGATTGTAGTTTCTATTCATCTTTGAAGCAGATTGAGTATGATTTACCTGAGGTTGATTGTGGCTTCTGTTCATCCTTGAAGTAAATTGAGCCTGATTTACTTGGTGATCTACTTTATGCCTTTGCTAACGATTGCCAAATTGTTCACTTCTCTTTGCTGCATCAAGAAAGATTTTAGTGGAGGTTGACGACTTCTGTGATTGAGATGCTTCTTCAGTATATCCAAGACCTGTCTTTATTATAGGAGAACGCTGCACTTTGATAATTTCATTTAAGGTTTCTGATCCTTTAGCAAATCTAAGATTGAGAGCTTTTGTTTTCTCAAGATCCTTTCTTAGACCCACAATTTCACATTCTAGTTCTTCGTTGTGTTTTTCTCTTTCAGCAAGTTGGTATGTCAAGGTATCTATAATAATATTATTTTCTTCTAAGCAGATTTTGAATTTAGAGATTTATTCATAAAGGTCATCTTCATCTAAAGCATCCAAAAATTCATTATCTTCATAAGCCATCAGAAGTCTATAGTCATTACTATTTTCATCTTCATCACTATTTGATAAACCATCGTTATCTTCATGAGTATAGTAGCTCTTTTTACTTACACTTTGTTTTCTATTCCATTTTGCAGATTCCTTCCCTTTATCATATTTATCTTTATGAGGACATTTGGCAGCATAATGACCGACTCTACCACAGGCAAAACATTTGAAAGGTAGTTTACCTCTAAATCTTCCGGAACCCCATTGAAGCTTCTTGACAAAGTTTACTTCCTCTTCTTCTTCTAAAATATGTCCTGATTCATTGAGTTCTTCTTTTCCTTTTGTTGAAGCTTTAAATGCGGTTTCTCTCATATCTGATGGACCTCCTTTTCTCATCTCAAAGGAAGTTAAGATTTTGTGAAGCTGCGTCATAGTAATAGTCTGTAGATCCTGCTTTTCTTCTATGGAAGATATTTTTGATTCAAATTTAGCAGATAAGGATCTTAAAACATTTTCAACTAAGGTAACTTCCTTTATCTCTTCACCCAGATTCTTCATGCAATTAACAACCTCATCTATACGTAAGAAGTAACTAGCTATACTTTCATCATTGTGCATCTTGAGAGTTTCATATTGAATTTTGAGAGCTTGTAGTTTAGCATGTTTTACCTGAGAGTCTCCTTCGTAGCTTAGAACGATTTTGTCCCATATTTCTTTGGCTGATTTGAGCTGCATAACTTTGACAAACTCTGATTGTGACAGACTTCCCAATAATGTATTGACAGCCTTGGCATTGGTTTCATATTGCTTTTTACTTGCCGTATCTATAGGAATTGTTGATGGAAATGTATATCCTCCTTCCACGATTTTCCAGACATCTGTTCCAAGAGATTGAAGATAGGATGTGGTTCTTACCTTCCAATAAATGAAGTTGCTCCCATCAAAGTTGGCAGTCTGATGGATCCCTCACTTTCTTGATTACTCATGATGATGGATCTTCCTTCAAGCGATCAAGCTTCTTCTGAAGGACCAGCTCTGATACCAATTGTTGGAAATAATACTGGGGCGGGGGGGGTGAATCAGTATTATCAGATCAACAATTTAATTTTCAAAAACTGATTTGTATACACTACTTTAGCTCAGTGAACTAGCGTGTATACGTAACTAAACTTAATGAAACTAGCGTATATGCAGAGATCTTTTGATTTACCCAAATTATCATGTAGTGAACTTTAATCAGTATATCAGGAATTCATTAGACAGTGCAGTAAAGGCAGAATAAAGCATCACACATAATTAACACACATAAACACCAAGATATAAGATGGAAACCCAATGTGGGTGAAAACCACCTGTTGCAATCGTCTTTGTCTTCTTTTAATAATAAGAAAATTATGTTTACAATTTTTGTACTAGTGCAGTCTTATACCAGTATGCAGGCTTCTACCTGTAGAAGGCTACAACCTTCTCTTGTTCTCCAGCTTCTACTGGAAGGGAGCTCCAACCCCCTAGCTCTTGTACTAGCTGATATGTTTACTAGTACATAGGTGCCGGCCTACAGAAGGCTACAATCTTCTCTTTTCTACTAGGGACCACGTTTCATAAATTTTCAGACTGGATCCATCAACAACGTCATTCAATCATCAAATATATCTACATCAACCAATCTCCTATTGAACCAACCACAACCAAATCAATCAATCACTTTGACAACCCATCAATCTAATCTTTCAGAATGTTGTCACCAGAATATAGTAACCAGAACCCAAGCCAGAACCCAGAACACTGCAACAACAAACAGCGGCAACTAACACATAGATTATAAGGTATACGCTACTTTCAGGTGCCGAACCTGCGTGTATACACGCTTTCCTCAAAGCCAACCAACGTATACATCTATAAATATTAATTCATAATTTTGTAGCTATACCAGACTTTAGTTATACCCAGAACATATCATTTACAAAATAATATATGCATCAGTATTCAGATCTAGAATATTCATGAGCAAAAACACATAATGATAGTTCATTTTACGCCTTAAGATCCTGATCCATCATTAGCTCTTATCCTCCATCAACCGTTAAGGTTCCTCCTTGGTTCAGATCCAGAAATGCACCATAACCCAATAACCTGAATACTAAATCTCACACTTCAACAGATATTCAATACTTGTGTACCTTGGCCTAATGATCTTCTCCTCCTTTTATAGTTTTAGGCCTCTCTCAATATCATGGACCAAAACCACTTAGGACCAACACCTTGGATCAAATACCTAGGGTCAATACCTCGGACCTGATACCTTGGACCAATATCATGGATCAAAATACCATGGACCAAATACTTCAGACCAAAAACTTAGTTTTCCAAGGTATACACATTTTTCCTTTTGTGAAAGTGTGTGTGTATGTATACACGACTTGAATACAGTGAACCCGCGTGTATATGCGGCTTGACCAATGGTGAACCTGCGTATACCTCTCTTTCTTCATTTTATGAAGTCTGATATGTAACTCTGTGTTGTTAAACTGTTGTACTATGATCTGTCATCTGAGTTAGTTGCCATCAAGGACAACACCTGTGTCGTAATTCGAACAAAACTCTCTCTTCAATGCCCTCAAATCTAAGGCTCTCATTTGTAAATTTAATGACTTTTGGCCAAATTGAATGCATTACAATTGTTGACACCTAATCATGGGGATTGGGTGAACAAATGTAAATAGTGTAAATAATAAATAATGGAAAAGGAAGAGTCATCGAGAGATGAAACTCAAGAGTCACTCCCTCATGTATATAACTATGAGCAATCTAAATGAATAAACAGATTTCATTTTGAGGAGCTACTCCTAGCCTGACATGGTATCAAATTCAGCTCCATTTTTATCTTTTCTTCCCTAAATAGTTGTAACTCCCTCCTATTCTACCTATTTTGCAGAACTGTCACCTTCTCTTCATTATATACACTTGCGTTGTCGTTTCTCATAATGTTATACCCATTCAACGCTGCCCTCTACAATTTGTTTAACACTGCATTTGATGTTTAACGCTGCATTTGTTTAACGTTGCATTTGCTATGGTTCAATGAAGTCATTTGTTTAACGCTGCATTTTCTCTAGTTCATATGTGATCCCCCTCTCCACTACGTTGTGACATATTTCAAGCCAGCCTCAGCCTCTACATCTTTGTCAGTGGGGAAGGCAGGTGGGCTGCATTATCATGTTGTCCATGACCTCGCCATAGCAGAGGTATTACCGCACCAGAGCAGAATATTTTGGTATACCCTCCCCCATATCAGCGGAAGCGTGGTGCCATTGCCCGGTATCGGTGCAGCGGAAGCGGAAGCGTGGTGCCGTCGTGGTGTTGTGGGCCCAACACAGCTTTCGTGACTCTGAGCCGCACTGTGGCAGTACTCAGAAGGCCTTAGGAGGAACAGTAACTGATTACATTAAACATTGTGGTATTACATATAACACTGCAGTTTTACATTAAACGTTGAATGCATTCACATACCTCTCAGGTTTCTCATATCCCTCTAAATACGATGTTTCCATATACAAGTCTCATATACATAGAACGGCGATACCTCTCTGGTGTCATAACTGGCATACCTCTTCGGTTTCTCCTAGAACACCGAATAAAACGCTATTTTCATATACATAGAACGTTGTTTTCATATACATATAATGTTGTTTTCATATACATAGAACGTTGAATATAATGTTGTTTTGATATGCATATAACATTGTTTTCAACTGTTGGTATTGTTTCAACTGTTTCATTGTCGACTCCCAGTCAATTGTTGACCCCTCCCCCATATACCACCTCCCCTAAATACTCCCTCCCTCATATACCACCTCCCTTCACTGAATTTTTTTAATCACCAGAACTGCATTTTTCTTATATATTGGCAGCAGAGTACATATTTTAAAATGCACTCATTAATATCAATTATGGGAATGGTTCTCAATGGGAAGGAGAACTATCTTGAGTGGTCTCGGAAAATCAAACACACTCTCATTTTTAATGAGTTGTGGAAATGAGTGTGTTTTGGAGACAAAGACAAAGAACCAGAAAAGCCTACCTCAAACAAAGAATTCACCATTTGGGAATATAAGAATAGCAAGGTCTATGCCATGATTGCAACATCTATAAATGAAGAGGTGAGTCGCCATATTTCGCCATTTTCAAATGTTTTCGAAGCCTTACAAAAACTGAAGGAATTCTATGACTCACACGCTGCACTTGAAGTTGTTCAACTCATGATTAAATTGCTCAGCCTTGAATTACAAAATGATGATCCTCTTGCTCTTGCATCAGAAGTAAAATCTGTTATGCATGATATCAAAGTCACTAATGTTGAACTGGACATTCCTCTGATATCTTTTTTCAAGGCACTTTATCCCACTTACTCAAATTATCTTGAGTCATTGCAAGCAAATGGAAACCTCAAAGATGACTCCCTTGTGAATAAATTTTCTGAGAGAGAGAAAGCTTTTGGGAAGAAGACAGCTCCTCAGCTTTCTGAAGAGTTTGTGTGTCTTGCACATAGAGAGAAGAATCTTGCTCAAGATTCTTCCAGAGGAAGAGGAGGTCGAAGAGGAAGAGGAAGAATAAATCTCAGAGGCAGAGGGGCAGACATTCTCAAGGAGAAAGGTCAGATTTGCATTGCATACGTTGCAATAGAGATGGATCACATGATGCATCCACGTGCAAGTTTCCTTGGGATAGAATTGAGCAGGAAAGAAATCAACCCAAAGGTAAAACTAATAACAAAGATAAAGGTAAAGCACCTGAATCGCTCACTTTGTTGTGGCACATTGTAATATTGGAGTAAATGAAGACTTATTTAATGCTTCACTTGCTTCTTTGAAAAATGATTGGTTGCTTGATTCAGGAGCAACTTGCCACATGACTTTTAGAAGAGATTTTTTTGAAGAATTTACTGGCAATGTTGATGGATCAGTATACTTTGCAGACAAATCAAAACTCAAACCATCAGGGCTTGGTACAATCAAGCTTAAATTGCCTAGTCTTCTAGACTTTGTACTGCATGATGTTTTATGTCTCCCACAACTGAGAAGAAACTTGTTTTCCTTGGTCCACATCTATCATCAAGGACACTCCATTCATATGTTTGATGGGGTTGAGGTGAGAAAAGCATCAGATCACTCACTTGTCATGATGGGGATAGAAGAAGAAAGGCTTCTCAAGTTGTAAGGTACCTTTGCTCATGCATAAAATTTCTCACACAATTCTCATTATGATTAAAGTACATTTCCATCAAGTTTATTATGTCATGCTAGATTTGGACACTTGAACTATGACAGCCTCCGCTTGTTGAGGAAAAATGGTGTTACTGGTTTGCCTACAATTCCTAGGAAACTTAAGCAATGTGATGCTTGCATTCTAGGAAAGCATAGCAAACAGTGGTTTCATGATTCACATTCCAAAGAACATAGTAAACTTGAACTCATTCATTCAGATTTGTGTGTTCCAATGCCTGTTCCTTCTGCAAATGGAAATAAATATATGATGACTACACCAGAATTTGTTGGGTTTATTTATTGAAGAACAAATCTGATGCTTTTCAAACATTCAAGAACTTTCATACATGGATTGAAAATTATGCACAATATCATATTGGCTCTATTCGCACTGATAATGGAAAATAATACACTTCAAATGAATTTGAAAACTATATTCGCCAACATGGGATCAAACATCAAACAATTGTGCCTTATAATCCCCAACATAACGGAGTAGTTGAAAGAATGAATAGGACAATCTTAAATATGGTGCGCTCCATGATGTTTTTCAAGAATGTAAAATCAATGTTTTGGGCTGATGTAGTTCTATGTGTTGTATATGTAAAGAATAGATGTCCATCTAATGCTATTAGAAACAAGACTCCTTATGAAATGTGGTATGGGCACATTCCTTCGGTAAAGCATCTCAAGGTATTTGGTTCCACCTATTATGCCTTGATACCAAAGGTACATAGAAACAAACTTGGTGCAAGGAGTCGTAAGTGTATCTTCTTGGGGTATTCAACCACCTCCAAAGCATACTGTCTCTATGATGAAGTTAATAAAAAGTTTGGTGTATCTAGAGATGTAATCTTTCTTGAATCATCCAAAGCTAACAATGTGGTTGAGCGGCAACTTGATCGCTTGAATAGATTCGCAAATGCAAAATCATTTCAAGAATTTGATAATCAGATTCCACATCTTGAAGGGGGGATTCCTATACTAGATCAATCTGTGGAATCTTGTTTTGAAGCACTCTCTCCCCCACATGAAACTCCAACCACTGATGATACTTTGAGTGATGCGATTGACAGAATTAGGAGACTCAATCTTGATTCAGTCCTAACTCAATCAACTGAGCAGCCTGGACCATCTTAGAAAGGTCCCCCAAAGTGGCTAACAAAGACACTTGAAAGTGTTCATCCTGGTGAGGTTGGAAAGATAGGAACAACAAATTCAACCTGGCAAAATGGAGGTGATGTAGATGACTCTGATTCACCTATTGATATGGATGTTTCTTATGATTGTGAATTAAATTTGTCTGCATATTTTGAACCAACTTCCTTCAAAGAAGTTGCTTCTCATGATGAATGGAAAGAAGCGACGCAAAAGGAGTACGATGCTTTGATAAAAAATGGCACTTGGAACCTGGTTGATCCTTCATTAGGAACAAAACCAATTGGCTACAAGTGGGTCTACAAGAACAAGTATAAAGTTGATGGCTCACTTGACAAACACAAAGCTAGGCTTGTGGCAAAAGGTTTTGCACAGAAATAAGGGGTCGATTATGAAGATACTTGAGCCCCCACAGCAAAATGGGCTACCATCCGGACACTCTTTGTCCTAGCGGCTCAAAAGGGTTGGAAAGTCCATCAAATGGATGTAAAAGCTGCTTTCTTGAATGGAGATATAAAAAAGAATGTTTTTATGTCCCAACCTGAAGGATTTGTTGTGAAAGGACATGGACATAAAGTATGAAAACTTGTGAAATGCTTGTATGGCCTCAAGCAAGCACCGCGAGCTTGGTATGAAAAATTAACTGAGCATCTTCTGAAACTCAATTTCAAACATTATGATCTTGATGATGCAACTTTTTTTGTTAAGAAAGTTGGAAAAACAATTGTATATCTTGTGGTATATGTAGATGATATTTTGATGACATGGAACAATGAAAGCTGCATTGCGTCCATAAAGAAGGAATTGAGAAAAGGTTTTGAAATGACTGATTTGGACTATGTTCATTACTATCTTAGTATTGAAGTAACTCAACATCCGAAGTCCATATTCCTTTCTCAAAAGAGGTACATTGGAGATCTGTTGAATAGGTTTGGCATGGCTGAATGCAACCCTCTAACTACTCCAATGGAACAAAAATTAAAGCTCACATCCATTGAAAGAAAAGAATTTGAGGATGCAACAAAGTATAGACAACTTTTAGGAAGTCTCAACTACCTGACTACTACCAGACCAGACATTTTGTTTGTTGTTGGAATCCTCTCCAGGATTATGCAAAAACCATGTGAGGGACATTGGTTTGCTGCAAAAAGAGTTCTAAAGTACTTAAAGGGAACTCAAGACTTTGGACTCAAGTATACACAGGTGGGGGACTTCATCTTGATTGGATACTCTGATTTAGACTTCGATGGAGACAAAGAAACCGGGGTATCTACTTCTAGTTATGCTATGAGTCTTCGATCAGGATCTCTCTCCTAGAGATCACGCAACCAATTAGTTCCATTAGATTCCACAACGGAGGCAAAATATGTGGCAGCAGCTGAGGCAACAAAAGAAATTGTGTGGCTTAGGAAAATCTTGGAATATTTGCAGGTAAAACAAGTACATTTGACTCCACTCATGATTGACAACACCTCTAAAATAAAGTTTGCCAAGAACCCAAAGTTCCATGATCGAACAAAGCACATCAATACAAAATGTTATCTCAAAATCAGGCCCTGGAAGGCTGCTGACCAGGAAGACTTCAAGTAACTATTTCAGACCAATCTTTTGACTAAGGCTTAGCCTCCTTAGCCTGAGAGGGCTCTCTCAAAGGGTTATTGATTTTGACTATTAATAAGATGGCTAACTCTCTTGAAATAACATTAACAAATATGAATGCTGGAAAAACATTAAACAAGTTTCCATTGGGCTTATGGAGTCAATCAAACCTCAGTAAATAATGATATTGCTTTTACATAGAATTCAGGGCATGTGACATTTAAATGTTCAAAACACAACTCTTATAAAACCACAGTTCATAGATGAGTACAAGAAGTCAGAGCAGCATAAGTGAATTCTGAGTGATTACTCATCTAAGCAACTGAAAAAAGACATGAAGGACAAAGTAAAATAACACATCTTGAACATGGAAATGCTTTATGAATCCTAAGAAGAAAAGCATATAACTTATATTACTGAACTCTGTTCTTTACATAAACCAAAACAGCACTCTGTTTTTATCAAATCTCCAACCCTCATTACATCACTGTCTTAGCTATATATAGAATTCTTATTCTACCTAATTCGAGCTTCCTCCTCCAGGATGAGGGGAGTCGATAACTACCTTTTATGACACCTATCTGCTTTGCAACAAACTATTAAATACAATAAGTGCTAACTGGAGTTCTAAAGAGTTCTAATTTGACTATGACTCTAACTCTATCTTCTTCGTAGAATGATTCCTCCTAGTTCTTTGACACCTGGTCTCCTTTAGTTTGGCTGAGATGGCTGAGATGAGTATTTAAAGCTATATGTTGGCCTCGAATGCTGAATCCTTTACTGCCCCGTAGTATTAGGAGATGTCTCCTGCTTCTCGGCTTCTGTTTTCATTAATTTGCTCAAATATATAACAACATGTTTCTTAGTCTTTAATAATCCAAGGTATGGAACGCTGCCATGTTTCTGATGTGCTGTAGGCCGTATTGATGGACAGGTGTCTCTCTTTCAAAATTCCCGCTCATATTATCAAAATAGCTGCTCTGCCTTTAAAATCATCACCTACAGCAGTTTCGTAGCGCGCTACGAAACTGCTGTGTAATTTCAAAAACACAGTCTTTCTTTCATTCAAACCAAACTCCTAATTGTTTGCATTGAAGCAGATACGTTTTCAGTGTGATTCTCACTAATGCAAGTAACAACAATGAGCCTGACATCTTTGTCTTGGTGCCTTAGAAACTCTGGCTTTACCAATGCACTCATGGATGGAATCACTGCATCCTGCATTATCTCAGAAGGTTACTGTTCCACCATAGATAAATAGTCCTCCACTTTCTGAAATTATTGAACTATACTTGAAACATTTGGCAGAGGCAACTGAAGTGGTTGTTGACAAATATCATAAATAATCTCATGGTTTGCCAACCATCCAAGTACACGGTACCAGTTTAAAAATATATTCCTTGGGCCCTGCTGATAGAGAACAGGGAACTGCAAACATACTTCAGATGAAACCTCTTACTCAAAAACCCCCAAAGATATGACTGGCAGTGATGTCAAAATAATATTGAAAAGCAGCATATACCAATCATCATATATGGGCTGTCCAGAGGAACTTGTATATGCTTCAAAATTGAAGAGTGTAAGCCCAAAAGATATATTTTTGTAAAAGAAATAGCAGATCATCGGTGCAAACCACATCAGAATAGTATCTTCAGCAAGAACTTCCTCATCATAGAGAGACCTCACAATTTCAGGGAACAGTTTCATGAGTTTAGCATCCTCATAACATTGAATTTGAATCTTGTACATAATCTCCAACTGTAGTTTTGCAGTTGTACAGAAACTGTCAAGGAGTTTTGCCCATGTCTTAACTTGGCGCAACGCCAAATTTGAATTTTGTTGCTGGTTTTTGCCAGACCACTGTACAGCATCCATAATAGCATCCCATAAGATACGCACTACTTCAATATCAGGGAACTTTGACTCTTTATGGCGCTGCTTTACAGTTTCAATGACTTCCGAAATATCAGCATTCTCTGCAATCAAAGTTGTTAATGAACTCTTCATGTCCTTTAATTTCACATCAAACATTTTCTTTTCATTATATTCGACAAGAGCGCCCAAACCCTCCTTACTAAAGTGTTCTGCAAAAGCTTCAGTGGTGCGTTTCTGTATTGGGAACAAATCAAGAAGATTATCTTCTATCTTCCCTCGCTTCAGCAATGCTATGAGATCATCAAGATTGTTGTCAACCAGATACTCCTTGAAAAAATCTGTGATGAATGAAAGTACAATCCCCTTCGAAACAAGGTTGTCTTTGGGAAGAGGTTGAAAAACGGTTTCTGGTGGAAGCCCAGATAATTTCTGAGAGAATGTGAGTGAAGTAAAAATTGCAAGTTTTTTCCTTTCATTGTCCTCAAAAAGCTCAAGGGACTGTAAAAACCTTCGCATAGCATTTTCAAGATTCTTGATGAGGAAATGCCTCCTGTGAAGTATCTTCTGTATATACAGAAAAGATGGCAAGATATTCTGCCTTGCAGGTTCACAATTCAAAACAGCATAAGGATGCCGATCCCCTTCTTCAGGTTTTATGGTACCCGGTTGTGTGTGACCTCCAATGAAGACCACCTCAAAAAAGGTAATGCCGTATCTTGAGAAGTCAAGATCTGAGGATTCAATGCTCTTGGCAACGAGTTCCAAGTCACCCTCATGCTCGAGGTAGATTTGGACCACGAATCTGAGAGCGACAAGAGCTGTGATGTCACTTACTACCGCTAGAAACGCCTTCACCTTTGGGGTTTGCCTTGCTACCCAGGATGATACCACATGCTGTACAGCTAAGGGCAGAGACGAATACACCTGGGCCTCATATCATTCCACCAGCTGTTCACAAGAAACTTCAACCCTTCTAATTTGTTGTTTCTACAGCGCTCCCATATATGACACGCTTCTGAATTGGTGTAACGTCGGCACCGCCCTAATGTTAGAATTAAAGGTGCTACCACAGAGCAAGTGAAACCGAGAAACCCAAAAAGGAGCACTCTAGGCATTTTTTGATGGTAAGGAAATGATGGCACAGGGTTTGCACAATTGCCACTCTTGTCGCTCTTTCAAACAACGTTTATAGACATTCCAAATCAGAAAGAATATTTGTATAAGTTCTGATGATACACTTGCCCATCCTGATGTCAAAATGTAAGTGACGAAGAAAATAGCCTGTCTAGGAACTGCTTTTGCAAACTGCCTGGGTAAGTCTTTTGGGCTCGAAATGATGTTATTGAGTTGGTTGATGCCCGTTCCAGACAAAACATTCACAAAAAACACATTCCAAACTGTGAAGTAAAGCATTTTGGCACATACACTCTTTTGCTTTCCACCATATGACACTGAACCTTGGATGGCTGAAAACAGCATCATTATGGGTGGAATAACATAAAGAAATAACTGGAGAATAACACTAGGAAGGTAGCCAGTGATGATTTGTCTTGCAAATGTCGTTCCCAGCACTTTTCTTAGGAATGGAAAATATCGCTGTAACTTGTCAAGCTGTGAAAGACCCCATAACTTTAAAGGCTTTGAGAAAGGATTCTTTCCACGCAGTGAGCATATCAGGGGCTTTCTCCTCAAGGCTCTCTGTGTCTTCTTTTTAGATTCAACTCTACCATTTTTACCTGCGTTTGGGGTACTAAAAACCTTATAAGCTGACAACTGTTGATGCAAACCAAATGGATTTTGATAAACATGACAGCTGGGTAAGGTCTGCTATGGATTAGGACTAATCCCCGATTTCGTAGCGTAGCCAGTGCAAAATATGAATTATGCGCTACGAAATCACTTAAAACATGTTGCGCTGCGAAACTGATAGAAAGGATTTATGTGCCTTTGACAAACAATCGAACTGATGTGAAAAATTTAAAATTTTTTCCTTGAGTGATAACAGTGGCTCCACTTGGGATAGTGTGCTCCTGTAGTACACTAAGAACTTGTAGCTCCAGTGCTTTATCCATTTATGACAAACAGAACTTTGCTTGACAAACATCCCTTTCAAGCTTCTTGGGCCTTCACCTCGGGCTTAAGCTTGATGATCACTGTAGGAGAAAGAAATCTACCTCTACTGAAAAATGCTCAGTCAACCTTGAGCTTATTTGCATTTTCCTACCTACCTACCCTAACAATTCAAACTTCTTTCAGCTCAATCAATGTGAAATTTCCAATGCAGCCAATCATTTGTCTTATCTGATATGTGAGTTTTTTGACTGCATCGGAGTTCAGAGCCACTATGATATTGTGATGACCGCTGCCATTGAAAATGCCTCTGATCTTCATAGAAAAACTGAAACACTGGAGAGTAAAACTCTTCCATGTAGTCAGCTATAGGATCCCAGAATACATGATCAGTTTGATGTTTCTCGTAACTTTCTGATTGTGCAAACTTATCTTCAACAACAGGGTACACTTCCTCAACCGTGAAAGAGAAAGGAACCAACACTCTCTCCTTGTGTTCTGCCATAGAAGACTTCTGAAAATAACGATCATGATTATGAAGACTATATGCCTGAATTTGACCTTCTAAACCTTCAATGTCTTTCTCAATGTCTTCAGCAATTTCATCCAAAAATTTCATCTTATCCTCTGCCTTGCAGTCAAATGATTTTAGATACGAGGACAAGGACAAAGAAAAATTTTCATTTGTTTCTCCATTACTATGATCATTATTCCATTGTTTGAAACCTTGAATTGAAGGAGAGTTTGCCACGGCATCTGATCTATCCATCCATTCCTCCAAAAACATAAGCCAAAAGTCTTCAAATGACTTAATGGATTTGGCAGGAAAGCTTTCAATCCATTGTTTACATTTCCCTTGAAATGAATCATAGAACAACATAATGCAAACATCCTCATGTTTAACTCTAAGAAGCTCAGTAAAATCACAGAAATCTGATATATGCTTCAAAGTTAAACTCAAATCTTCTCCATTGAATTTTGGACCATTCCTTAGAAAATATGCATCCTTGGGAAAATGATTTGGGAAACCATTAATTCCTGAAAAATTTATGCATGCATACCTTGAAACAAGAATGGTAGCATCTGGGTCCTTCATAACTCCAGTGGAATCACCATGAATGTATGAATTTTGAATTCTTCAACAATGGAGTCGCCAAGGTAGATTTGCAGCCTCAAAAACCTTCTGAGCTCCTGCTACCTTCAGAAGTTCAGCTTCATGATTTTCGGGAATGAATAGTCTTCAGACTCCCGGCAGACGCACCAAAATGTTATCTCACAATCAGGCCCTGGAAGGCTGCTGACCAGGAAGACTTCAAGTAACTATTTCAGACCAATCTTTTGACTAAGGCTTAGCCTCCTTAGCCTGAGAGGTCTCTCTCAAAGGGTTATTGATTTTGATTATTAATAAGATGGCTAACTCTCTTGAAATAACATTAACAAATATGAATGCTGGAAAAACATTAAACAAGTTTCCATTGGGCTTATGGAATCAATCAAACCTCAGTAAATAATGATATTGCTTTTACATAGAAGTCAGGGCATGTGACATTTAAATGTTCAAAACACAACTCTTATAAAACCACAGTTCATAGATGAGTACAGGAAGTCAGAGCAGCATAAGTGAATTCTGAGTGATTACTCATCTAAGCAACTGAAAAAAGACATGAAGGACAAAGTAAAATAACACATCTTGAACATGGAAATGCTTTATGAATCCTGAGAAGAAAAGCATATAACTTATATTACTGAACTCTGTTCTTTACATAAACCAAAACAGCACTCTGTTTTTATCAAATCTCCAACCCTCATTACATCACTGTCTTAGCTATATATAGAATTCTTATTCTACCTAATTCGAGCTTCCTCCTCCAGGATGAGGGGAGTCGATAACTACCTTTTATGACACCTATCTGCTTTGCAACAAACTATTAAATACAATAAGTGCTAACTGGAGTTCTAAAGAGTTCTAATTTGACTATGACTCTAACTCTATCTTCTTCGTAGAATGATTCCTCCTAGTTCTTTGACACCTGGTCTCCTTTAGTTTGGCTGAGATGGCTGAGATGAGTATTTAAAGCTATATGTTGGTCTCGGATGCTGAATCCTTTACTGCCCCGTAGTATTAGGAGATGTCTCCTGCTTCTCGGCTTCTGTTTTCATTAATTTGCTCAAATATATAACAACATGTTTCTTAGTCTTTAATAATCCAAGGTATGGAACGCTGCCATGTTTCCGATGTGTTGTAGGCCGTATTGATGGACAGGTGTCTCTCTTTCAAAATTCCCACTCATATTATCAAAATAGCTGCTCTGCCTTTAAAATCATCACCTACAGCAGTTTCGTAGCGCGCTACGAAACTGCTGTGTAATTTCAAAAACACAGTCTTTCTTTCATTCAAACCAAACTCCTAATTGTTTGCATTGAAGCAGATACGTTTTCAGTGTGATTCTCACTAATGCAAGTAACAACAATGAGCCTGACATCTTTGTCTTGGTGCCTTAGAAACTCTGGCTTTACCAATGCACTCATGGATGGAATCACTGCATCCTGCATTATCTCAGAAGGTTACTGTTCCACCATAGATAAATAGTCCTCCACTTTCTGAAATTCCTGAACTGTACTTGAAACATTTGGCAGAGGCAACTGAAGTGGTTGTTGACAAATATCATAAATAATCTCATGGTTTGCCAACCATCCAAGTACACGGTACCAGTTTAAAAATATATTCCTTGGGCCCTGCTGATAGAGAACAGGGAACTGCAAACATACTTCAGATGAAACCTCTTACTCAAAAACCCCCAAAGATATGACTGGCAGTGATGTCAAAATAATATTGAAAAGCAGCATATACCAATCATCATATATGGGTTGTCTAGAGGAACTTGTATATGCTTCAAAATTGAAGAGTGTAAGCCCAAAAGATATATTTTTGTAAAAGAAATCGCAGATCATCGGTGCAAACCACATCAGAATAGTATCTTCAGCAAGAACTTCCTCATCATAGAGAGACCTCACAATTTCAGGGAACAGTTTCATGAGTTTAGCATCCTCATAACATTGAATTTGAATCTTGTACATAATCTCCAACTGTAGCTTTGCAGTTGTACAGAAACTGTCAAGGAGTTTTGCCCATGTCTTAACTTGGCGCAACGACAAATTTGAATTTTGTTGCTGATTTTTGCCAAACCACTGTACAGCATCCATAATAGCATCCCATAAGATACGCACTACTTCAATATCAGGGAACTTTGACTCTTTATGGCGCTGCTTTACAGTTTCAATGACTTCCGAAATATCAGCATTCTCTGCAATCAAAGTTGTTAATGAACTCTTCATGTCCTTTAATTTCACATCAAACATTTTCTTTTCATTATATTCGACAAGAGCGCCCAAACCCTCCTTACTAAAGTGTTCTGCAAAAGCTTCAGTGGTGCGTTTCTGTATTGGGAACAAATCAAGAAGATTATCTTCTATCTTCCCTCGCTTCAGCAATGCTATGAGATCATCAAGATTGTTGTCAACCAGATACTCCTTGAAAAAATCTGTGATGAATGAAAGTACAATCCCCTTCGAAACAAGGTTGTCTTTGGGAAGAGGTTGAAAAACAGTTTCTGGTGGAAGCCCAGATAATTTCTGAGAGAATGTGAGTGAAGTAAAAATTGCAAGTTTTTTCCTTTCATTGTCCTCAAAAAGCTCAAGGGACTGTAAAAACCTTCGCATAGCATTTTCAAGATTCTTGATGAGGAAAGGCCTCCTGTGAAGTATCTTCTGTATATACAGAACAGATGGCAAGATATTCTGCCTTGCAGGTTCACAATTCAAAACAGCATAAGGATGCCGATCCCCTTCTTCAGGTTTTATGGTACCCGGTTGTGTGCGACCTCCAATGAAGACCACCTCAAAAAAAAGGTAACGCCGTATCTTGAGAAGTCAAGATCTGAGGATTCAATGCTCTTGGCAACGAGTTCCAAGTCACCCTCATGCTCGAGGTAGATTTGGACCACGAATCTGAGAGCGACAAGAGCTGTGATGTCACTTACTACCGCTAGAAACGCCTTCACCTTTGGGGTTTGCCTTGCTACCCAGGATGATACCACATGCTGTACAGCTAAGGGCAGAGACGAATACACCTGGGCCTCATATCATTCCACCAGCTGTTCACAAGAAACTTCAACCCTTCTAATTTGTTGTTTCTACAGCGCTCCCATATATGACACGCTATTGAATTGGTGTAACGTCAGCACCGCCCTAATGTTAGAATTAAAGGTGCTACCACAGAGCAAGTGAAACCGAGAAACCCAAAAAGGAGCACTCTAGGCATTTTTTGATGGTAAGGAAATGATGGCACAGGGTTTGCACAATTGCCACTCTTGTCGCTCTTTCAAACAACGTTTATAGACATTCCAAATCAGAAAGAATATTTGTATAAGTTCTGATGATACACTTGCCCATCCTGATGTCAAAATGTAAGTGACGAAGAAAATAGCCTGTCTAGGAACTGCTTTTGCAAACTGCCTGGGTAAGTCTTTTGGGCTCGAAATGATGTTATTGAGTTGGTTGATGCCCGTTCCAGACAAAACATTCACAAAAAACACATTCCAAACTGTGAAGTAAAGTATTTTGGCACATACACTCTTTTGCTTTCCACCATATGACATTGAACCTTGGATGGCTGAAAACAGCATCATTATGGGTGGAATAACATAAAGAAATAACTGGAGAATAACACTAGGAAGGTAGCCAGTGATGATTTGTCTTGCAAATGTCGTTCCCAGCACTTTTCTTAGGAATGGAAAATATCACTGTAACTTGTCAAGCTGTGAAAGACCCCATAACTTTAAAGGCTTTGAGAAAGGATTCTTTCCACGCAGTGAGCATATCAGGGGCTTTCTCCTCAAGGCTCTCTGTGTCTTCTTTTTAGATTCAACTCTACCATTTTTACCTGCGTTTGGGGTACTAAAAACCTTATAAGCTGACAACTGTTGATGCAAACCAAATGGATTTTTGATAAACATGACAGCTGGGTAAGGTCTGCTATGGATTAGGACTAATCCCCGATTTCGTAGCGTAGCCAGTGCAAAATATGAATTATGCGCTACGAAATCACTTAAAACATGCTGCGCTGCGAAACTGATAGAAAGGATTTATGTGCCTTTGACAAACAATCGAACTGATGTGAAAAATTTAAAATTTTTTCCTTGAGTGATAACACAAAATACCATCCGATTCGACATCATGTTGAGGCCAAGACAATCCATCTACGCCTATGTTCCACTAATGAGAAGATTGCAGACATCTTCACCAAAGCACTCAAAAGAGAAAAGCTTGAAAGATTTAGAACGATGCTTGGACTCACCAACATCCCTTCATATTAAGGGGGGGAATGTTGACACCTAATCATGGGGATTGGGTGAACAGTTGTAAATAGTGTAAATAATAAATAATGGAAATGGAAGATTCATCGGGAGATGAAACTCAAGAGTCACTTCCTCATGTACATAACTATGAGAAATCTAAATGAATAAACAGATTTCATTTTGAGGAGTTACTCCTGGCCTGACAACAATAATGGTTTTTTTTCTCTCTAAACACAAACTTTGATTTTAATTTATGCTCTAAAGGATTTTTCATTGTTCATTTTGACTCACAAAAAGATAGGGATTTTTCCATGAATGCATGCCCATGGTTTTGGGGTAATGTTGGGCTTTACATTACTCCATGGTTCCAAGAATTCGATGCGACAACTATGGTGGTTTCTACAATGCTGGTATGGGTGAGACTTCTAAATCTTCCCCTTCTTTTCTGGCACCACAAAGTCCTTGAAGACACTGGGAACACACTTGGGAAATTTAAGAATATGGACCGAGAAAGGATAGATAAAGGCCCTTTTAATTTTGCTAGAAGATGTGTAGAGATAGACTTTAATAAAGGGCTACCTGGCCACATTCAATTGAAAAACAAAAACTTCTTTTGGACATAATATTAGATTATGAGAATAATACATTTAAGTGTAGAACATGCTTTCAAACCAAACACTTGCAGAACTCATGTCCTCAGGTAAAAATGAGCACAAAAAAGTAAAAAGAGGTAGGTCTATAAATAAAAAGGATGGCAGTTTCCATATTCACACCTTTTAGATGACGAACAAGAGGAAAACATGGAGAGTCAACCAATCCAAGCAAAATATGATGTACAGGTTCATCATGGAAATCACTTTCCTTTCTTTTCCTGGACATGTTTCCATTCCCTGGGATTGCGGCCTAATGGATGGTTTTTATCACCCTAATACAAGTTCATCATGGAAATCACTTTCCTTTCTTTTCCTGTACATGTTTCCATTCCGTGGGATTGCAGCCTAATGGATGGTTTTTATCACCCTAATGATTTTTTTTTTTTTTTTTTTTTTTTTCTTTCTTGGAGTTTTAGTAAAATTAAAAATAATTATGATTATTTTTGTCTTATTATAATATTGTATTAAATGATAATATTATGTTAATTTTATATTTACGTCGTAAGGCATTCCCTTTGAGAAAGACTCCCCCATGTGCTACCTTGCACCACTATGCACCTTCAAATTCAATGTTAGACGATTGAATAATAGTGAGTTGTCATATTAACGGACAGTTAATAGTTAATAATAGTTTCAAGTTAATAGTCAGTTAATAGTTAATAATAGTTAATAAAAAAATAGAATTTTAACTCATGGGAAACTGATTTTAACCATTTTCCTTTCGTGTCTTCATATCGAGAGAGGGAGATAACATAAATGAGTGTGCCTTCTGGAATTAGGTTTAATGGTTAGTCTATTTATTCAACAATAGGGATTTCAGGAACAACATATTTTACTTTCCCTCCACAATCAATACTCAAATATTGCTAAGGAGTCATGGAGTGATTCTTTGGCACGACGCTGAGCCATAACAAAGCACCACATTGCTTGGATAAAAGGCATCAAGTCTTCTCCATTTTCATTTAATACATGCTAATTTTATTTTTGTTTCGATATTTTTCCTGTTTATTGATGGATATAGATAGGGTTTTATCTTTTTGTTTCAATTTTTCCCTATTTGTTGAGGGATATAGATAGGGTTTTACCTTGTGTAGCTTGCATAGAGGATGAAAACCTTACGGGACATCTATTATGAGATATCATCAAGCATGACAAGTAATTCATCTTCTTTACCAAAGAATCTTTTCCAATGTAGGCTAACACAACATGTTATCATTTCCCACATACATATGTATATTCTTTCCATGGGCATTTCAAAAGTTAGATGCATATGTAGCTTATCATGGAAATC
This sequence comes from Pinus tabuliformis, assembly GCA_031772625.1. Taxonomy (NCBI): domain Eukaryota; kingdom Viridiplantae; phylum Streptophyta; class Pinopsida; order Pinales; family Pinaceae; genus Pinus; species Pinus tabuliformis. The sequence continues at coordinate 26,161,815 of CM062805.1, forward strand.
ATCATCCCCTCAATTTGAATGTCTGCATTCATGGGCATTTCAAAAGTGAGATGCGTTGAATTGACTGTCATAATTTAGGAGGAAGAGTCAATGGTTGAAGCTTCCGATAATTTTGTTGATGGTGAGAAACCATTGATGTCTAGTTTATTTTCCGTCATTGTAGGATTTTTCCTTTTTTCCCATCAACTTGGTTCTGGATTTTAGGGGCAAACCATTTTTTTCCACATTTAAAATTATGGTATTTGTTTTTGTGGTGGATGTGATGATTGTTGAATTAAACTAATGTGAAAAGGGTACAATTTTCAAATTGAATAAGTGTTTTTCATACAATTTTTTTAATTAATTTATTGTTTTTAAGATTATTAAAGTATGGATATTCAAATATAAAAATGTCAAATATAACCTTTTTCAAAGTATTTATATTATTTAAATTAAATTAACCCAGAAAGTTATATATATATATATATATATATATATATATATATATATATATATATATATATATATATATATATATATATTTCTTGGTTAATTTAATTTAAATAAAGTGTTGTATTCTACATGTACGCCTTTACTCCAATTTCTCCAGCCCCAATCCACCTTTTTACCACATGTATAGAGCCATCCTATGCACCTGCAAAAACCCTCGAGCTCACTCACGCCATTCCTCTGCCAAGGATTCAATTTATGGTAAGTATGTCATTTAACAAGTTGTTGCAAGGAAAAAGCATAAGAAGTTTCTCATTTGCAAGAAATAAAAAATAGAATATGATTGAGGTTTTATTATTTCTAATACATATTTTATTAATGATGAGTAAAACGTTATCTTGAATGCAAAACACAATTTTATTCTTAATGCAAGTTTTATATATGCTATCGAATTATGATGTTTCCTTTAAAATATCTAGAGAAATTGCTAGTTAAACATTTGGGAAGATTGATTTTTTCACCTTTGTCTTGAGGTTGAACCATATTAGTTGGTTCGAAATATCTACCAAAACTCACAAATGTGACTATCCAAAAGATAATCTCATTATAAATACAGATCACAAAAGTCTAAAATCTAACAAATTAAAATAAATGGCAAATTAAATGAAAATCACATTATAAATAAAGTGTATATATATATATATATATATATATATATATATAATTAAAGATAAACCAATGTAAATAATTTCGATAAGAAAGTTGTCTTTTCACATGTGTGGATAAATCTCCCTGTGATTATACATTGATTAAAGTAAAAAGGAAACCTCCCAACTCAGCCAATTAAGTGGCAAAGAAAAATCTAAGGCAAATGGAGAGAACAATACCTCCTACACTCACGTCCAAATAAGGAAAATTTTAATAAGCCAATAAATTTTCCGAGACCAAGGATATGGAAGGTGAAGGCGAGCAAAATATCCCTAAAAAGTGTTCAATTTAATGAAGTTAAATAATGTATTCAAGAGTAAGAAAATGCAACATCTTTAAAATGGAGATACTTAAGGAGTGTAATGAGCAACATCTATAGGTATGGAGATACTAAAGGAGTGTAATGAATTCTGGATTTATAAGGGATGCTCATTTAAAATACCCATTGATACGGTGAAGGCATAAATAAAAAACTCACATTTAATGAAAGGTTAATGATGATACTTTTTATCAATCTCATTTATTTATATGTTTCGAGACTTGCCCATTGCCCATATGTGGTCTAGTGTTCTCTTTAGAAAAAATATTTGCTTATGGTTTCTTTCCCTGTAGATATGGCGGCAAGTAATATAGTCAATTTTTTGTTTGAGCTGTAGAATTTTCTCAAGAATTGGTAGCAGTGTGTGATTGTGACATCTTTGAGAGGTATTAAACCAATTTATAGCATTCAAGGAGTCCCCAAAGACTTGAAGAGAACGAAAAATTATGTTCCTGAGCCCAACATAGAAGTAGTTTGACGAAGAGAAGCTCTACATAGTTGTTGGAAACCTTGCCCAAGCCAATTTTTTATTTTAAAACATGTTGATCATTACAGAATAGGAGAAGATTGCCCCCACAAATACCATCTTCGTTATATGCTCCTTTGAAATAGGACCATGGAATTTTTCGGTTGATCACTTCTTTAGAAATGATGCAATGGATATGTTGGGAGTCTTTTGTTGGTAAGAGATCATATATTGCACTGATTTGATATGAAATGAGATCAGGTGTCGATGAAGTATCTCTGAAAGTGGCTTTGTTCCTAGCTAGCCACAACCCCAATAGATGAGGGGCAGAATATTTCTGAGAGCTTTGTCTTTTGATGAATTCCACCAAGACTTCCATGCACCAAGGAAAGGGTCACCCCTCCATTCCAAATTACAACCAGGAATTTTTTTGGTTTTGGACCATATGATCAAGGTAAAAGGACAATGCATAAACAAATGAGCAATATATTCCCTTGCATTCTTGTATAAAATGCACCAGTTTGGACCTTGTTTGTGACGCTTTGGAAAATTTTCCCATGTTGGAATTTTATTTTTGATGAGGCACCATAGAAAAGGTCTCGACTTTGCCAGAAAACTAAGCTTCCATATCAATGTCCACCACCATTCTGGATTAGCCCTTTCTCTAGCAACAATCTAGAAACTATAACCAGTTTTTGGAGTGTAAATCCCTAAAGAGGAATGGACCCAAAAGAGGGAGTCCTTCCTATCTTTGATTCTGACATGTGACATTTTAAGGGAGTTAACATAATTTGTCCACGGGTCAATAAAATCACCATGTAAATCCAATTGGTCAGTGTTTTTCCATCCCTGGGCCCAAAATGTTGACTTTCCACTGGTTAAGAAAACTTATCCCCTAATTATTCAAGACTATCACAAGCTCTTAAGGAAGCCTGGATTTCCAGAACAACCAATCCAAGGGTCCAATCCTATCCTACATCTTTACCAATTTCCAACTTTCCATGCCAATCTACCGCCGACCACCTTAATAAAAATTATTGTTATTATTATTTTATTCAATTGAATTTTTTTTAAAGAAACAATCATTTTAAAAAATATATTATCATTATTAAATAAGATACAACTATTTCATAAATATCATAAACTAGTCAACTACAATATGTTTTTGAAACCTTAAACTCATGTGATTGGGAGAATTGTTCACCATATCACTCATAACTATGTGTGTGTGTGTGTGTATTATTTGTATTTATATATTCAACAAGTTGATTAGTATTTGTATTTATATCAAACCGGTTACAAAGCTAGGTTCACGTGGTCAGGTGTACAGACTTCAACTTGCAGATGAAGGATTCCCTCCACATCTCTCTCATGCATTTATTGGTGATGGCTCCTATCCTCAGTTATCCTCGACCACTATATCATACTCACACGTCGACCAAATATATGACAGGAGCCAGGTGTCAACAAATTTTATTTTATTTTGCATGTGGTTCATGAGCACCCTGGTCAGTGAGTGATCACTACGTCCATGAAAAAATTTGGGTGATTAATCTAGGTTAATGGCCCCTCAGCCTACTGCAAGACCTGACCCCAAGGGCTTCGGGTGGATTCGACCCTATGACCTCCCGATGGTGAGGCATGGTTTTTGACCAAGTGAGCTAACCCTTGGAGCTAGGTGCCAACAAAATTATATATATGATTGTCATAATAAATTAAAATATTAAAAAAAATAATATGATTGAAATAATTTGTATGTGCTTATTTTAAACTACAATGATAAGTTTAAAATTTTAAGTTTGATATAAAATTTAAATTTGATACAGTAGATATTATTTTATTATGATTATTTTAAATTAATTTTTTATGAATACAAATTTCATTTAAATTTGATAACGTAGATATGGTTTTATTATGATTATTTTAAATTATATTTTTATGATTACAAATTACATGTTAATAATTTGAAAGGAGGATAAAATATTTTTAAAAATAATTCTTTTCATAATTTATTTTTTTTATTAAAAATTATCTTAATAAATATTGTGTGGGGTGATAATATCATTAAAACCAATAATAATATAAATATAGTGATTAATGATAATTAAAAATAAATTTATTTTTTTAATATTTTTTGTTTTTTAAATTCAATTTGAATTTATATTATTATTATTATTTATTATTTATTTAAAATAAAATAAAACTTAAAGTTTATTTTTTGTGAAGTTTGACCATCTCTGAGTTGGGGAACTTTGACTTGATTGGGGAAGGTTTTTGGAGGGTTGACTTGGTGCCTAGAGGAGGTCTTGGTCATTGGGTCTTGGAGGTCTCACTTTGATATGATTCTATAAGAAGAGGATTGTTCGGGTTTTCCCCAATTGTGGGGTTTTGCCCTGGCTTGGAGCCTATATCTTGTGTTCTTTGTGTTCTTGTGATCTTCATGCATTTTATATTTTGGTAATTGCTTGATGAAGAATAAATAATAAAGTAATAAAAGGCCAACAAATCTCACAAGTAATTATCAAGTAAGGAGAATCTACAATTTCCTTGATTTTCCAACATCGTATAAGAGCTAAGGTTAGAAGAATATACTATGTTGGCTTGTCTGTAATGGATCAATCAAGAAGGTACCCAAAGTTCCAAGTCCTGTAGCAAGCATCCATATGAAGAACTATGAGTTTTTCTCCTGAGAAGCTGTAGAAGATATATTGTCTATAGCAGTCATACCATATGAAGTTTTGAGAAAAGCACCTTGATATGCATATGTAAGGAAGGTTGAGACACATTATATTGTGATCCATATTTTTCTAAGGAAAGCTTCCTCCATCACATGACAACAATGCAAAAATTTTCAAGTCACCTCCTCCAAGATATGACTGAGATACGAAGTTCTAGAACAACTATTTAAAGTTTTGATTCGAACCTAAAAAAATAATTTAAGTTCCCCTCGAAATGATGCATTGATCTCTTACATTGATGCAAGGTTCTTCTTGATACGAATGTGAGTTATATGACTATGATGCAAGACACCTTTATCATCAGAGTTATGAAAGATATTTATATCCAAACTATAGAAGTCAAGTACATGGACTTGGATAAAGAATGGTTCGGTGGACAAACATTTCCTTGAGGGAAATGTTTTGATGGAGGATATACTTTGGGAATCCTAGGTGGATTATGTACCTCAGAGAGGTGGTATGGTGTCCCATGGAATGCCTCCTAGATTGTGCTCTGATCTTATGGAGATGTAGAGTGTACCTATCAAGGCATTGGTAGTATGTCAATGCTCGTTGTGATGATACTACCATCATTGATGCTTATCAATATGAATCCCTACATATGTGAATATTTCAACTTGAGATAGACTTGTTGAGTCATTATGAATACCTCCCTAGTTAAGAGGGAGTGTCGGAAAAGTAACTAAGTTCGGTCTTCACAATTATCTTTGTACTTGTGTCAAAATAAATAAATAAATAAATAAAGATATATATATATATATATATATATATATAATAAATTATATATATATATATATATATAATAATAATAATTTTATTTGTTCAAGCATGGGTTTCATGCTTAAGTCTTGGTTCAGTCTATATTATGAATACCTCCCTAGTTAAGAGGGAGTGTCGGAAAAGTAACTAAGTTCGGTCTTCACAATTATCTTTGTACTTGTGTCAAAATAAATAAATAAAGATATATATATATATATATATATATATAATAATTTTATTTGTTCAAGCATGGGTTTCATGCTTAAGTCTTGGTTCAGTCTATTCTTCATGCTTTTAGGTATTGTTGAGTCAAGCATAATTTTTTCATATATTAAAGTCTTATTTGTACTCTTTGTAACAAAAGAAAAATATTATTTTTTAGTCATGTAAAGTCATTTTGTCCTCCAAGACCAAGTCGGCACTGCCATGAGAATTTGGCCCTATTGGGGAATCTTTTGCTCTCCTAGATGACTATAAATAGAGGAGACGTTGTCCTCATTCTAATATACACACAAGCAAGTTTGATTTGTGCATAAGACAATAAGGAAGGAAGAGCAAAGGAAATAGAAGAAAGAGAAACCTAAGGAAGAATAACCTAACTCATATTTTTGGATTATTTTGCTAACACGTGTGAGTATGCTAGGGTTTCTATGTGATTTGTAGGGCTGAGGATTTCAAGTTTGAATTGCAAACCAGAGATAGAGGGCCAAAACTTTATCTTGGAGCATATTCTGAGAATTTTGACCATCTTTCACTTGGTGAACTTTGACTTGATTGAGGAAGGAATTTGGAGGGATGACTTGGTGCTTAGAGTGGTCTTTGGGTCTTGGAGGCCTCACCTTGATCTGATTCTATAAGAATAGGATTGTTTAGATTTTATCCATGATCCAGGTGGCTTCAGACATATGCAGAAGTCCCAGAGGATTCAGAAAGGGGAAAAATTCAAAGTGGTCAGGTTCCTCCCAAACCAGCACCAGATCAAAGTGCTCGTCGCCCTGATTCCAACGATGTGAATGACACTCAAATTCAAGCTTGTATGAGGGAGAAAGAGCTAGTCAAATTTTTGGTCAAAGTTGGGTAGTGAGCCAAGTTTAAGTGTCCTACAATTCGACTGACCTCGGGGCATGAAACCTAGCTCCCGAAAGCAGGCGAATTTGTTGGCGGGGTTGGTGGCCCGCCACCCCATAATATATATATATATATATATATAAATTATGGGGTGGCGGGCCACCAACCCCGCCAACCCACCCCCCCAACGACCAACACATAACAATTTTTATCAACCAACCCTCATAACGTTATAACCAAACATATTTATGGGTGATGGGCGGGCCACCTCCGATGGACTGGCCCACGCCCCGCCTCCAATATACAAACGTGCCATATATAGTAATGGGTTGACGGGAATCGAACCCATCTGGCCATGTGGTAGGCCCGCACCACGGGCGGCCCAACCCAAAATGTTAATACGAACAACTCCACCCAAATTTAATACACGACATCAACCAAACCATAATGGTTATGTAAATGCACACGGTTATAACGGTTATGCGCCATTGTAAACAATAAAAAATATATATATGTGTTGAGTTTGGGAGAGGCGGGATTTGATCCCCCGACCTCCGCCTCCATTATTCTGCCTTACCATAACGCTAAACGACATTCTTTGGTAAGTCTTCCCGGGAAGAGTTTATAAAAACCCACATTTCCGCAATGAACCTAGAGGATGGAGGCAGAACACAGCACGAAAATCGACACAACAGTTTTTAATTAATTTTTGCAAGTGGCACCATAAGCTTGGAGAAGAGGCAGGTAGAACCATGATTGAGCCAAATTTTCAGGAGGGCAAAATTTTGCCAGTGTCCAAATTGGAAAAACTTTATGTTTATCCTACACCTCTCAGCTACACGAACCTGATGGTGCAGATATAATTTCGATTTGAGCGGGGTGTTTTCAAATGACCCAAAGTAGGAAATCTTTGAGGAATCTAGGGGGAATCTAAAAGATACCTGTAGCCTCATATTTTCACTTTGTCAGAATTCAGAAATTTAATAGTCGATTTTACACTATTCGACACCACGAATTTGATGGTGCAATCAGATTTTCCATTTGATCATTTAATTTTTCGGCCACTTTTCAAAGTGGAGTGCAGGTGTCAACGTTCAATGTGTGAGCAGTCATTTCCATGAGATTCGACACCACGAGATTGATGGTGCAACCAGAACCAACAGTTTATCATCCTCTTCTTCAGATAACTCCTGGATGTGAGGTATATGTAGTGGGATCATGTACTTCTTTATCTCTTTGGTTGAGATGCATTGCGCTGTGTAGATCCCTGTTTGATGTTTGATGTGGGATCTTGTTTCGTTCTTGATGTGATATGTACTTATTGTCATGATTTAATTGAGATCCCTTTGTCACCATGTTGACGGGATACTCATGTGTCACCATGTATGTTTGAATTGAGATCCCTTTGATGCCATGTTGGCGGGATGCTCATTATTAACATAAATGAAATTATGTCATGCTGATAGGAGTCCTTTTTTGAATGAGAGTTCCTATAGCGGAACATCTCTTGGAGCCACTCCTGCATGAGGGAGTATTCCTTGTATGATAGAGAAAACACATGCATGTACATCATCACTCTTTCCAACACTTAATGCAGCAGCCTACACCATCTTGACACTGAGGCTTGGAGACGTAGTCCCTCCTGGACGAACTCCGTTATCAATGTCTTGTGTTTTATGTTGTTGATTCTTATCATGCTCCCTCTTCTTTACATCATGCGTATATGTTCCTTTTTTCTCTTTTAAATACAATTCTAATCACTACAGGAAAGCAAAAGATCTTGGTTAAATCCGGGAATTGAGTCAACTCGGATCACCCCATTTGTGGGGTTTTTCCTTGGCTTAGAGCCTATATCCTGTGTTCTTTTTGTTCTTGTGATCTTCATGCATTTTATGTTTTGGTAATTGTTTGATGAAGAATAAATAATAAAGTAATAAAAGGCCAATAAATATCGCAAGTAATTATTAAATAAAGAGAATCTACAATTTCCTTGATTTTCCAACGGAATGCACCCACGGAGTCCTCCTTGTCTTTGATTCTGATATGTGACATTTTAAGGGAGATAACATAATTTGTCCACATGTCAGAAAAATCACCATGTAAATCCAATTGGTCAACATTTTTCCATCCCTAAGCCCAAAATGTTGACTTGCCCTCATCTACAATGGATAAGAAAAATTATCCCTTGATTATTCAAGACTGTTGCAAGATTTTTGGGAAACCTGAAATTTCCAGAACAATCCAGGGGTCCAATCCTATCGTACATCTTTCCCAATTTCCAACTTTCCATGCCATTCCTTCGCCGACAACCTCAATAAAAATTATTATTATTTAATTGAAATACAATTTTTTAAGAATTTATAATTTTGAAAAATAGAATATCATTATTAAATTAGATACAACTATTTCATAAATATCATAAACTAGTCAATTACAACATGCTTTTGAACATTTAAACTCATATAATTGGGGAAACAAATTGTTCACCAAATCACTTATAACTAATATATATCTATCTATATATATATATATAACAAAATGTTTAGTAGTTGTATTGGTTACAAGGCCAAGCTAGTTTACATATTCAATTGGTTCTTCTGATTATGGCTTTAAACCAAACCAGAAAACCCCTTTGTTCTACCAATAACAAAATGTTTAGTAGTTGTATTGGTTACAAGGCTAGGCTAGTTTACATATTCAATTGGTTCTTCTGATTCTGGCTTTAGATCAAACCAGAAAACACCTTTGTTCTACCAAACTTCCTATTTACTACATTTCTAAACTGATTACACCTTCAAATCTTCCAAAAAAATCCTACAACTAGAATATATTTTCAATACATAATTCAAAAGAGAATGAAATAAACTAGCCTACAAGTGACGACACTTCTTCAACATTGTCTGGAATTGATGCCTCATCCTCTCACTCCAACTGGTTAGGAGCATTAAGCTGGTGAAGTCTCAATTCCTCCCAGTTTTCCATGCCCGCCTTGACATCCTCTTAACCCTTTTTCACTGCATCTTCAAGGTTATCCAAATGTACATCCATGATATCCATCTTAACCTATGATCTTTTTATATTGATTTGGAGAAGACCAATCTTTTGATTTAGGGGAAGCATTTGAGCCTAGTTCTCAGTAACCAAAATTTCCCCTTGACAATTCAACATAGGTATAATGTGCTCAGTGATAGTTGTGATATAGTCGAGTTTCCAAGCTATATTAGTGTTTTCCTGCACTACTAGATTCTATGACGCACCTTCCATTTTCTCTTTTTCCCTTCAACCGGAATTTTCACCAGTGGGATGGCTTATCCAAACTTGAACCACTAACCCAAGGAAGAGGACCTGACATGTCTTATGAAGTCTTTTGTCTCAGATAGTCGCTCCGTTCATATCTTGCTTCCCACCCGACCATTAATGAACTAATCGTCCACATTATTACCACTATCCGATAATGATTGTCCTAAATCTTTACCTCTAGAATTTGTTTCTATCTCCATTATTGTGTTAGTGGTCGAGTGTGCAAACTTCAACTTGTAGATGAAGACTTCCTTCCACATCTCCCTCATGCATTTATTAGTGATGGCTCTTGTCCACAGGTTGTCCTTGACCTCGATATCATACTCACTAGTGGGCCAAATATATGACGAAAGTCAGATACCAACAAAATTTATATATATATATATATAATTTAATTCTCATAATAAATTAAAATATCTAAACATTAAAATATTAAAAAAAAATATATATGATTGAAATACCTTGTATGTGATTATTTTAAACTAAAAGTTTAAAATTTTTAAGTTTGATATAAAATTTAAATTTTATAAGGTAAATATAGTTTTATTATAATTATTTTAAATTATATTTTCATGAATACAAATTATATATTAATAATTTGAAAGAAGGGTGAAATATTATTTTCAAAAATAATTATTTTAATACTTTAAATTTATTATTAAAATAGATATAGTTGATGTGTGAGATGAGAATATTATTAAAACCAATAAATAATAACATTTAATGATAATCGAAAAGAAAAATGCTTGTTTTTAATATTTTTTTATTTTTTAAATTAAATTTAAATTTAAATTATTATTATTAAAAATTGATGAATAACTAGTTAAGAATAACTCAGAGTAGGTTTTCACAGAGTTGCCATACCGGCGACAACTTCAATCTTAGTCTCATCCAACGACGCAGAAATAGATAGACAATACTATGTCATGTCAAATACCAAGAAATAACCTCCCAACACAAATACTTGACATTGCACTGAGAACCTCTGTTAGATAATTACAACAGTTCGAGGTTGGTGTAAGGCTGGGATTTTTTTCGAGTCAGACGGTGCAACTTCCATTTTCTGTATTTTTCGAGTTTTTATATTATAACAGAATTAGGTCAACAACGAGGTTGCTAGGGCACAGTGTCCAACAACCTCTGGTTCCAAGAACAAATTCAGAATAAACTTTGTCTTTTTTCTGGTTGGAGATCGAGGAAGCTCCAGAGGTTTTGGTGGAGTATGGATAGATCCATCAAACCACAACACGATGCAGCTCGAATTCGTACCGTATAGGTCTATTTTGAACTGAACTACAGTAAAAATTCCAGCTTCAATTTGACGTTAAAATCTTAGAACAGGCCTGCAACAGACATTGGGTTTCTATAGAATTGGAAGGTGAAAAATCTGAATAGACCCGAGCTTTTTAGTAGATGCAACTCCTGTAGCAACTCCGAATTTCAGAAATTAAACATGGGACTTGTAGTTGATTTTGATGGGACACAATCAGATATGTTGAAGTGGATCGAAGAGGACTACAACAAACATTCCACCCAATTAAATCTGCATTACAAACACCGCTCCAGAAAAGTCTAACAAGTGCATACGTTCCCACTTACTATCCTCTTATTAAGTTTTTCTTATGTCCACTATGATTACTTCTCCTCACCTTTCTAAACCGCCCTCTAACAAAGGGAGACCAAGTAAGATTACACTAGAGAGTCTTTATGAGTACATTGAATCTTTAGAAAGATGAAGAGAAGGAAGGAAAACCATTTTAAACTATAATTAACTACAATGCTTGACAATAACCAAAAATTGTCAGAAAATAAAATACTCTCACTCGAGACTGAACTCCAAGGAATGAAAGGTAGAATTCAAGAAATCAAACTTAGCAAACAAGAAATGGTTAAAGAAAATGACACTTTGAAAGTGAGATTAAAAATCTAAAAGAACAACTACATAATAACTCATAAATTAGATATTAAACCCATAAAAGAATAAATTAATAAACTAATTGTTCTCAACCATGAGCACCACAAAAGAGCCTTACACCTTATAATTTTTGGTATAGAAGAACAAAACAATGAAGACACATTAGAACTACTCAAATAACAATTAAAGACAAAATCTCAAATTCAAACAACTTATCTCACTGAAGCAATAAGGGTAGGAAAGATACTTGAGAATAAACACCAACTAATACGTGTAAAGGCTAATTGCAATGACCATAAATTATATATACTTAGGAAATCCCCAAGCCTAAAAGGAACGAGAATCTTTATAAATGAAAATCTCATTCTAGAAGATCAAGTTGAACTTAGGAAAGAAGTACAAAAGTTCAAGGAGGCAACAAACGAAGGGAAATGGGCAATCATTAGAAATCGAAAAGCTATTATTAGAGACAAAGTCCCAAACACAATAGATAGGGAATAACATCACTCTAAATCCTCTTCTGGAATTGTCATGGTTTTCCATGGTGTAAAGGTCCTATGTTAAGTTGGATCCTGAGTGATATTGATCTTATTCTTTTAGTTGAAACTTGGGAGCATGACGAATCTAGGGTCCCTCACCTTGAAGGGTTCACTCTTTAGTTTGCCTGGAATAAGAAATCCTCCAGGAGAGGTTTTGGTGGTATAATCTGTTATATTAGGGACTATGTTTCCTCTCACATTCGACTTCATAAAACCGACCCCTTCAATCAGTACATTTGGATCGAGATCTCTGATTCTACAACCAATAGGATCTTTCTTGCAATATGTTATTTCACCCCTATCAACTCTACATCCTATAAGAAAAACAACTTGGATAAGGATTGTCCTTTCAATACCTTAGAAAAAGACATCTACAACTTAAGGAATGAAGGCAATATCCTTTTTCTTGGGGACTTTAATGCTCAAACTGCTACTAACCAAGCTATTATGTTAAGTAACAACTCTAACCCCAACCCCTTATGGCTTGATGAGGATGGTAACTTAGCTAATAGATTCAAGAGAAAATCTGAAGACATAATTGAGAACTTATTCAGCACTAAGCTCCTCAAACTTTGTAGTTCCTAGGACCTAATCATTTGTAATGGTATTAATAAATGACCTCTCTCTAGTCAGATGACCTGTTTCCATGGGCTGGGTAGCAGCGTCGTGGATTATGCGATTTCTGACATCCATGTCCTCAACCATATTACAAACTTTGAGCTTCTTAATGGGTACGAGCCTGATTCTGACCACAGACCTTTGTCTTTATCCCTCAACTTGCATGCATACCACCCACATGCACGAGAACAGTGAAAGCAAAACCCACATTCACTTTGATAGAAGTAATGTCGGCCTTTTCTTAAAGGATTTGGAAAAGGATTTGGGCTCCCTAACTTTTTTTCCCTTGGAAAAAATCTGGGCAGATCAACCTCGAAGGGAATCTTTTAAAGCCCGCCGGCCAAACTAGCAAGGCCTAACCCCAAGGGCGTCGAGGAGAATTGACCCTGTGACCTCCCGATCAACGAGGTACTTAACAACAGGGACTCAACCAGTTGAGCTAACCCTTGGGGCCTTTTGGGCTCCCTAACTTATAATAACATCATTGATCAAATCTATTGCCATTTTACTACTACCTTTCCACCACCATTAGAAAATTCTCTACTAAGACTTCATATAAGAAAAATAATAGAACTTCCAATCCTTGGTATGAAAAAGACTGTAAAATTGCCAGGAAAGCAATTAGAGACGCCCCTAATGAAATCATTAAGCTCCAGAATATAAGTATATACAAAGCTCTCATTAAGAGGAAGAAGAGGTCATATATTAATAAGAGACAAGAACATCTTCTCCACCTTTCTAAAGTTGTGCCCAGAAAGTTTTGGTGGAATGTGCTTGTTCGTAAAACTAAAGATAATCATTCTATCCCCCTAGAAAATTGGGATAACTATCTTAAGAAGTTGTATGACTCTCCGGACACCATGGGCACCATCTTAAACACTCCTATTAAGGATGATATTTTTTCTTTGGAAGACGTTGAGTCTGGGATTAATAAGCTCGCTAATGGGAAAGCCAAAGATATTGAAGGTTACCAAGTTGAGATCTTTAAAATGGGAAAATCTATCCTCATTCCTCATCTCCACAAGCTTCTCAATTTGGTTGTAAAGCATGGCTTCCCTAAGCTTTGGACGCAAAGCCTTATTGTGCATATCTTAAAAAATGGGGACAAAAGTGTTCCCTCTAACTATAGGACCATTATGATTAGCCACATCCTAGCCAAGCTTTATGGGCTCATTCTGGAAAAAAATCTTAGCCTTTGGCTTGAGAACCAAGGTAAAAGAGCTAAAGGGAAAGCTAGTTTTAGGAGACATCACTCAACCATCGACCACCTTGTCACCCTTAGAATCATCGCAAAGGAATGTCGCAATAGTAAAACTGATCTCTTTTGTTGTTTTGTGGACTTTAGAAAATCTTTCGACACTGTCCCCTGAGATAAGCTCTGCAAGAGCCTTGAAGGGATCATGGTTCCTCCTGAACTGAGGATCATTGTGATCCGCCTTTACGAGACTGTCATTTCCAAACTTAAGGCCAACGAAGGATGGTCTAAATATATTAAATGTAATATTGGGGTTAAGCTTCGAAGTGAGACCGAGCAATGGTCTGCTCCCAAGACTCCTTGGGACGATAGAATTTGTCAAATTTGTGATACTAAGAAGGTGGAAGATGAAAAGCACTTTCTCTTAAACTGCCCAGCTCTTGCCCACACCCACTCTCATTTCCCTATCATCAACCACACCTCCAATCTTCTTGACTTATTAAGCCAGCTCAACTATAGCGATCTTGGAACACTTATTTCCCTGCTCCTTAATCACAGAAACAAGATTTTGAAGAATGACAATTAAACTCTCTTTTCTTGAAATCCAATAGACCACATTAGTCTTAGTAGACATTAATCATCATCATCATCTAAAATAAGATTTAAATAAATAAATAAATATTTGTTTAAAGAATATATATTTAATTAAATTTATTTAATAAAATATTAAAAAAAAAAATTAAAAAATATAACTTTATAAGTATGTATTTCCAATAAAAACAAAAATTTGAAACTAAATTAAACTATATTAATAATTAAATACTTTGAAAAAATACAAATACAAATTAATAAACGTTACCTTTCAACCAAAGACAAGAAGCATGAAATTCAAAGTGAATCTTTTAAAAATTGAATCGAGCCATGCGTAAGTTGATCTTTAATTTAAACTAAACCACGACAAACGAGATAGGCTATGAAGAAGGGACAAAGAAAAGCTGAAAAACCCTTTAACGCAAATAAATTAAAATATGTTAATGGCAAATTAAATGAAAATCACATTATTTATTTATATAAAATTAAAGATAAACCAATGTCAATAATTTCGATAAGCACGTTGTCTTTTCATATTTGTGGATAAAGCTCCCTATGATTATACATTGATTAAAGTAAAAAAGAAACATCCCAATTCAGCCAATGAAGTGGCAAAGAAAAAACTAAGGCAAATGGAGAGAACAATACTCAAGGAGTGTAATGAATTATGCAATTATGAGGGAGCAGGTGATTTTTTAAAGTCAAGATTTGGTTTGTAGGGTAGGCTATGATAAGGAGAAGATGAAATGCCGTAAATTATAAATAATATATAGAGAAATTATGTTTTTTTTATTAAATGAAACTATAAATTTTTAATTAAAGTAACTTAGGCATTAGGGTTATTTAATTCAGACTAAGGTTTTAGAGAATAGATTTTAATATATTAAAGATATTAGAAATCTAAGAGAGGCTAATAGACATATTAGAGTGATTAGTGGGTGAGGTTTTTTTTTTTTTTTTTTTTTTTTTTTTTTGGTTGGGGAAAATTGGGTTGTTGAGTTTAGATTTAGTATATAATAGGGAAATGGGTCAAATTACAAGTGATTTTTAGAGATTACATTTTTCATTGCATGAAATCATAATAAACATGTGTAATTGGGCTTAAAATAACACAATTCATAACAAATATTAAAATCACATAAATTATAAGAAATTTTGACTAGGGAGTTAAAAAACATTTTCAAGAAATCTTAAGGAGGTTATTCAACTAATTAATACTCTAGCTAATGCATGGGTCCAAGAGAATCTTAATAATCAAGAAAGAAATCCAATTGAAATGGCCAAAATACCTGCCATACAAAAATCAAATGTCAAAGTGTCACAATAATATTATACATTAAATGAAAACTCTACATACACATCTAAACCAAGGAAATAGACTATGATGGATAATGGATAAGATTTTTTTTTATATTATCATAAAATCGATTTGATATGAAAAATCCAACATAAAATATTCCACATATCCTTTTATATAAGGATATAGATAAATCCTTGACATGGAAAAGGATTTAGAAGTTGATGGGATGATGTTAGGTTCCCTAGTAGCCCTGTGTCACCCTAACACCACAACCTACTCACTATTTGATTTCCCTCATTATATATCATATGCCATCCATCACTATTTCAGAAACTTTTGCTCAACAAATGCATTCATATACTACTCATATATCATCTACCTTTTCATGCACCAAAACTATAGTTCCCTAGAACATCTAGCCACAAGGTTTATTGATTCTTCTAATACTACACTGCCTACCATTGAGTGGATACCCTCCGTCAGAAAAACCCCAAACAATGTGGGAATTTTGTATTAACTTTAGTCCTTTGTGTCAATATTTTACCAACTGGTACATGAAAATCATTTACCCAGTGTCATCCCTGAGATGAAAGAGATGAATGAAATCTGGAAGATAGGAGATTGGTACCTCCTAGAAGGTTGTACTATAATAAGGGTCTATGTTTTGAAGAGAAGCCATACTTGTTGCCCAAATTTCTTACACCTAGGATTTTTGCACTGGAATTCATAAGAAGAAGATTCATCAATGATTGGCTACACTTTGCATCAAGAAAAAATGCAATAACATTTCATCTTCCACATAAATTTGGGCCATTTAGAAAGGCTCATGAGATAGTAGAGAAGATGCTCAAAGAATTGCATTTTTCCCAAGAAGCAAAATGGGTATATGATCCATTAGTTGTAATTTACAATCAGAGGATGGAAAGGGACAGTGACACACACCGCCATCATTCAAGACCTCTTTTGGAGCAAGCAACAAATAAATTAACTTTTGAAGAAGTAAATAAAGTGTTATTGCCAACATACTCACAGTCCTCTTAGCTCTCTAGTACTAAGACGAGCAAGATTGATGACATGGAGATAGATTAGTAAAGAGAGTCAAGCTTTAAGAAGTTCAAAGTGACATAAATAGAAGATGATGATGATGATGAAGATGAGGGTATTGATAAATCCTTGGCAATGATTGCATGAACCATTTTCGGTCCATCAAGTAAGCATGTGATAGTCAAAGGCTCATTAGTCACAGTGCAACACATATCAACATCTTTGACTTCCTTAGAGGTCATAGACACCTATGAAATTAAGCCTGGAAGGGAACCAACATCCCTTATAACAGAATTTGAGAGTACGACAAAGGAATCTAAGAAATAAATGAAAAGAGATCTTAATCTTACTGAAACTTGAATGATGTTAGATGCTCAACTACTCAATGTCCTATATTACAAGGGAGACAAGTTGAATTTCATAGTCCTAAAGGTCAAAGGCAAAGAGGTTCACTATGTTAAAGACTATAAGGCTACTAGGATCACTTTTGATCTATCTCAAATACATTTTCTTGAAACTTGTAGTATACCTAAGGCTTTGAATGAAATTATATACAATGAAGCTCAGGAAGCACAATCCTCTCTAAAAAGATTGAGAGAAGACTATAATATAGTAGAGAAGAATCTAAAGAAAGAGAAAGTAGCAACCAAGGCGAGAATATTGAAGATTGAAGCCTTCGAGAAAGTAATTTTTAAAATGTTTGTTTATGAGAATCACTTTCAAGAATACACGAAGATATTAGATGAAAAGAATAAAGAAATCAAGCTCTGGAGGAGACAAGGAAAAAGGGAGGCCTATTTAGTTTAGACAATGGAGTTGATAGAGGTGGAGAAGCAAAAGGAGGAGTTGGTGAAGAAATTATATGCATTCACCTAAGAAGCACAACAATATAAAGACCAAGTCCTACTATTGAAGTCATAAGTGGTTGATCTGAAAGCTAAAGGGGGTGTAGAAATTGTTGTCATCTAGACCCCAATAGATAATTTGGATGCAATTGTGGAAAGTTTGTCAGTAAATGATGAAGTTAATAAAGTGAGGTATTTATTGGCTTGAAGGGATGAAGAATTGGCCCAAAAAAGAGATTCATCAAAAGAATTAAACCTAGGGTCTGAGGAACAAGAGAGGTCATATGATCAGGTCAAGTGGGAACTAAATGCCATCAGGAAAAATCTTGCCTCTCCAGCAAACCTGAAGGTGACTTATCACACCATTTGGGATAAGATCACCAAAGATATGCTAGATGATGAGAACTAGGGACAAATTTCATTGTTACAAGAAAAATGGGCTCTGATTCTAGAAGCTAAAAAAGAAGTTGAAAGTTCCATAATGGTGTTGGAAAACAAACTAGAGAAGTGTAAGATATCAATTTGGTTTATCCCACTAAGAAGAAGAGAAAAGTTATCACTTCATGATAGAACTTTCCTGATCTTCCAATGAAATATGGTCTTTCAAAAAGTGAAACTTATAGATGAAATGGATAAGAAGGCGAGATAAATATCTTACCATTTGATGACGATCATAGGAGACTTTGAGCCATTGTTTAGAAAATTTCTACCCATATTTATAGACACGAATGGAATTTTTTAACAAAAAGAAGACTATCAGATTGGGTTGGAAGAAAAACCATAAATGATCACCTAGTATTTGAAAGAGAAGGAGACACATTGACACCCAAAGAGATCATCAAACACTTGCAACCCTCCTTCTACATTATGTACAAAATGAAAGAGATTTTCTAAGGATTACAACCTCTGGAGTATGACTCAATTATTGATTTGGTTATTTCCATTAAAAAAACTTGAAATTACAGGTACCCTTTGATGAAATATTGGAGCTTGATCTCATCACATATAATTGCATCTCAAAAATGGTACAAGAAGCAGTTGAAGAAACCTGCAGCACCAACAACATCCACCTCCACCTCCACCCAACATCTATAGCATGGATGTAGCACACACCTCAACAGTCCATGTGTTCTTTTGTTGAGTCACCTTCACAGTCTGATCAGTAAGACTGATCAGCTGAAGAAGTGGGGCCCACGCTGATAGTTGGAAATCTATAGAAGAAGTTAGTAACAAACTGCTAGTTGTCCATTGTAAACTGCCTAGTGGTTTTCTATTACAACTAATAGTTTAGGTTTAGGTCCTAAGAGGTTGTGCCTTATAAATAGGCCCTACTTTAATATAAAAAAGGGGGGAATTTTTTTTTGTACGAAAAAAATCATTAAATTTTTCGAAATTTGTTGGGCTTGTAATCTACAACTAGGATCAAAGTTGGGGTTCTGCAGTACATGATGCGTTGTCAACATTTTCTTCTGAGATCATGTAATTCTGATGTAACTTGAATTTGCAATTTTGATCTAATACAAATGCATTGTTCATGGAATTTTTTTATTCTACATCTTTGTTGTCAAATGTATGATTGTATGTTGTATATTATGAGAGGAATTAAATCAATATGATTTTCATCTTATTTCTATGATATGAATTAGGAATTTATGAAATATTCATTCTTCTTATGAATTATCACATGGGTTTTAAATTTTAAATGCAAATTTACTATATATCTATGTTCAATGACCGAATTCTTAAGTTCCAAGTTGTTATTCTTGTCATATCATTCATTTTCTTAAATTTCCACCATACCCATAATATGTATGTAAAACCCCAAGTGTATGAACACCCCAACTTGAAAATGGGTGAAAGAAATAAATCTAGTAGTCCTTTTCAAAGATTCCAAGTGTTTATGACATGACCCCTAAAGAAACAGATGAAACAAATGTAAAATTTTAGAAAAAAAAACTTAGAAAAATCTAGATAAGAAATATTAGATGTTCCTAGGATTTGCACCACTTACACAATATTGTGTGACTTTGGGCCCCAACATGGTGTATAGGTGTAACCAAACAATTTAAAAATGGCAAGCAGATAGAGCCAACGGGGTTCGACCCCGTGACCAACAGAACAATGTGATAATGTCCTGCCAATAGGCCATGGGTTGTCATTGTAGTTAGTGGTGGAAATATTATATTTATGGTATATTTATAACTATATACCAAAGATGGGGAGGCCTATGGGCTTGACCCCGAGAACTTCGCATGCCCATCCAATACAAATGAAAATTGTTATAATGTTGAAACCATAATGCATGTGGGTCACATATTATATTAATATGTGATTAGTACCTTTTGTTGGGTGCGAATATGGTCATAGAAAAGGTCTTATTCTTATATATAGTTACAACAAATGGGACAACAACCTTTGCGAGCTCGACCCTGACTTTGCGGGCCCTTAATGTTATATATACCAAAATTCTCTGCCATTTCACCAACACCATGTGTTCATGTATAGGGGGTTGAACCTTTGCATTTGAAGGCCAAGTTTAGACTGTTTATGATACAAAAATCAGTCTTTACCCCTTGAGAAAGGTTAAAAAGAGGGAAAGGTTTTTGACAGAGGTTCTTTGGGTCACAATACATATTTGTGGTTGTGAAGAGAAGTTGAATTCATTAGCTTTATTGTGCGTGTTTATCATTATTAGTGTGATAATACACTTATTTTATGTCCTTTTGGAGATTAAAGAAAGGAGAGACTTGTGCAATGGGTTCTTTAAGGCTTTGTATGGCTACAAAATAGAGAGATAGCTTTAGAGATTGGGGATTTGATGTAATTTGAGTCATTTTTCATCATAATTGAAGAGGCCACGCCATTGGAAGCGGACCTAGAGGCGTAGCCCACATGAGGTGAACTCTGGTATCAATTTCCTTGTGTTCTTTTGTTTTATCTGCAATCATTTCTTTTTATTCATGGCCTTTTAAAATATTTTTGTTATGTTTGGTATTTCACATTTTGTTCAAAAATGACAAATCATAGGTTCATATTAAAATATCCTAATCATCTATCCTAACCTTCCTAGTAATGCATATTTTTCTACAACATATAAATGTCCAAAGGTTCTAAATTATGATCTCCAACTTACTAATTTCCATGTGTTTTTTTTAAGGTGAATGATTGAAGTGAGGAAAAAATTATTTCAAGCCTTTTGAAAGGGATTCTACACTAGAGTTACTTTTAAAATAAGAGGAAAACCAAAATTGAGACAAGCCTCAAATTCAAAAAATAAAGAAATAGACAATATTCAAGAAAAATCGTATGCAAAATAAACTAGAAGTAAGGTAAGGAATCCTAAAACAAAAACAAAAACCTAATAAAACATCTAGTGGCTTTTATCTAAGAAACTAAGAAAAACCACAATCTTACTTTGAAAATAGGAATGAAAATAAGAGTTATTCCCAAAGTTATATTTACTCAATAAATGCTATATGAAGTCATAAATCCAATGTAACCATTTAATTACCTCAATATCTACCAAGGTCTCATGGCATTGTGTAAGTGAGTGCAATGAGGAATTATGTAATGTTTGATGGAATAATTAAAACATCATAAATTTGGTCCAAAATAGCAAGGATTTGATACTTATTGGTTTGAGGAAATTGTTGAGAAAAGTATAAATTTAATAAATATGCAACAATATCATCAAAAATCTTTTGGAGAATGTTGGAATATTGAAAGGAATCCAAATATAAGTGGTGTGCTTTTTTAGAGCAATTAACTTATAGTTCTAAAAATGTGTAGCTAATAAATTCTTCTCAGATAAGCTTGTCATTTCCTTTATTATATATGATGATGGGATGTTGATTTATTGTTGTTCCTCCATGGAGATCTAATATTTTGTGTACTCCACGCTCCGTCTCTTCTACCATGGGAATATATTCAAAGAGATTAGTGGTTACAGGTTCTATAGGATCAACGAATGATATATCAATGGTTAAATTTATTTTTGAAAAAAGTAACATGGTCATCAAAAATAGGGTTTTGTGACAAACCTTTGGTTCATTATATTCTAAATATTCTAACTACAAAGAGCTTTCAAAATTTTGCACACTTGAGGAATTGTTAGCGTCAATGTACAATTTGTTGGGAAATATTCTTGCACTCCCTAATTATTCAATGATTTTCCTAAAAGAATAACATAAAGGTTATATTGTATGAAAAAATAGTGGATATTATTGTAAATGGA